>CAIGQW010053273.1:5040635-5065754 GCA_903798125.1 Danio choprae | reverse complement strand
GTGTGTGTGTGTGTGTGTGTGTGTGTGTGTGTGTGTGTGTGTGTGTGCGTGTGCGTTTATCAGTCATGTTAGCAGAGCAGATCGAGCAGCAGTGAAGCAGAGATTCTCCTTGTTTCTACTGAAGCACAGTCGGCTGTGATGATGCAAGAGAACAGGAATCACAACACAATGACCACATCATGATGAATGAGCTTTAAAACCAGAGCAGCGGGCTTTCTGAACACCTCACACAGACACACACACTGTTAACTATCACAGATGAGGAGCACACTCACCTTCGGCCTCACCACACAATGTGCACTGTGACTCTACAGAATAAAAACACAAGAGAGAGAGAACTTTGAGCAAACTTTTACACAGCCATGATGGTGCAGTCACTGCAGTGTGTTTTGATTTCATAATTGGGTGTTAGTTCATGTCTATGTTCGTGTCAGTGGAGCTTTCTTTTAAAGGAATAGTTCACTCAAAAATGTACATTTGTCCACTATTTACTCAGCCTCAATTGGTTCCAAATCTTTTTGAGTTTCTTAATTCTGTTGAACACAAAATAAGGTATTTTGATGAAAGTTGAAAACATGTAACAATCGACTTCCATAGTATAGAAAAAAACATACTGTGGAAGTCAATGGTTACAGGTTTGCAACATTTTTCTAAATATCTTCTTTTGTGTTAAACAAAAAAATGATAAAGGTTTGAAACAAGGGTGAATAAACAGAATTTGTATTCATTGGTCAACTATTCAGCTAAATTTGAAAGATTAGCAGTATAGGACTTAGGATTATAATATTTATGTTTTTTTTTTTTAAATCATACATAAATACATACATATTTGTATAATAAATTCTGACAAAAATGAATTACAAAAGATATACGACGCCATATATATATTTATACCCTCAACAAAATTGATTTTACTTTTTTAAAAACCTTTTTTAAATTCATTCATTTATTTGAAGTTTTTCTAAATGCTCAAATCTATCACTAAAATATCAATTATGAAAAACTGTAATAATTTAAATGGTTGTTCATTTTCATTTTAAAAAGTATATGTTAGCATACCTGTTTAGCAAAAAAAAGGTAGCGTAAGATCAATGATAAAAACAAAATTAAAATGATGATATAAACAAAACTGGTAACATTCGCAAATTGTTCATATTGAGCAATATCAATATTTATCACAATATGCATTTCTTATGGAAAAAGAAATGTTTTTGTCCACATTTTCAATGGTGTGTGGACTTTTTCCTCAATTCTGTGTTTGATATAAATCATTTTGTCAAAATGGTGATTAAATGAATTAATAAAACTTAAAATTAACAACTAATTAAAAAAATCTCTTAATCAAATTTTTGTAATTAAATTTTTGGGTCCACTTACAAACTTTCAGAACACCGCTAAATACACAACAAACACACAAATAAAACAAAACCTTGAGTATAAATAGATGTACCATAGACCGCAGTATAAATAGACCGCAATTGCGGTCATATGAAAAATATATGTTTTTACATTCAAGGAAAAGTTCTATTCATCTGAAAGAAATGTGAACACCATACAAACTGGTGTCATTTGTCAATTCAGTTTTCATTTCAATGGTCATTGAAAAGAATCACTGTATTATAAGAGACCTTGCAGCATTACAGAGGAGATTTGCTGCGTTGAATAGATGACTCATTGAGTATCTGATTAGTATTCATTCTATAGCACTATGTCTATTTAAGCCATATTCCCATGCTGCTAATTACAAAAAGACTGACATTTGTTCATAATCATGTTGAGGGAAGTGAACAAGCAACAAACTCAACACTCCAATCTTCTCATCAGGTGTCTTATGCTTCTGGCACACTCCAAATATACATAATAATATATAATATAATTCCACAAACGCCTCAAAAGAACAATAATAACCATAATAACAGCAAATGCAGTTAAAGCCATTTATTCCTATTTGGTCATATTTACTGGAGCTTTTCGTTCCTGATGTCTTTAAACTCCCTCTCTGAAAATGAACCAGCACAGCCTCAGTCTCTGTTACTCCATCCAATTTTAAGCTGGACAGTAACATCCATGTTTATTGAGATTTTTACTATAGCTGCTAGCTGGTGATTATGACATTAGCAAGTTGTTTAACATTTAATCTACATACCATGCTTTTATCTATTGTATTTTTTTATCCTAGTGTCATTTGACAAGTACTGATTTATTATCTGCTTTTTTTAGGGCTTACTTTTTCATATGCACACAAGTACATATTCATTGGATATTAGTACTTATTTATTAGACGTTAGTGTTTATTCATTCCTTTATTGTAGTACTTATTCAATGTACACTGTTACCTAAAAAATAGATATAATATTTTTTGTTAGTGTCTATTGCTACTATTAACTAATTTCTAATTTTGCTAATGACTTCTTTATTAATCCGTCACTGAGATATCAACTACTCAGATTTAACTAGTATGTTGTGGCACTTTATATTTTATAATAAAAAGCACAAGTACAAAAAAAATAAGTAGTTGTACTTAATAGAAAAAATACTATTATCTAAAAAATAATGTACAAGAAGGATGAAAATAGATAGTATGTTTTACAGGTTAAATGTTAACAGGATAGTTTTGGAAATGAAGATGTACTCCCCATTTACCCACCCTCAAGTTGTTCCAAACCTTTATGAGTTTCTTTATTTTGTGAAACACAAAATGCGATCCAAGACACTATTTGTCTGATCATCGGATCATATTTAAAGGTTCGCAGAAACCCAGGAATACATAATATGCACAGATCACAGCCATCAGCTGATTTAAAATGAGTCTAGCGATTTGCTAAAATAAGAAGCGCTAACTGGCTTTGCCTAACCTGCGCGTGAGGAAAAAAAAGACCTTATTCTACAACCAAGCATTCCATAATTAACAGCAGTATTTGCATATTAGCCTCGTGTGCTCACACTCTCCGCTTTAGCTGGCATAGTGTTAACAGTGGGAGTGTCAGTGGTGATAATTAGCTTTCCTGTTCTGGTCTTTTTTCACAGGCACACACAGGCTTTTCTTCAGCTCTGTGAGGAGACGGACTGTTAATACCCAATTATATCCCTGTAGAATGATTCTGCATATTATTACTGTTTTTGTGAAGTTCGGTTCTCATACGATGAGGTCATGAAGAAACAAATTGATTAGCATGAGCAGAATCATGTATAGCAATAAAGGACTAGTCATATGTTTAATGGGGGTCAGTTCAAAGATGATCAGCGCTGATACGATATATCGACAAGCTTGCTGGCCTGTGTAAACACACAGAAACGCACATGCGCGTGTTTCTCTATTTAGATTGCTATTGATTTCGGTTTCTGCACTCCAAAATAATCCCTCTTGTGCTTGGCTAACTGCTCCTGCAGGAGCTGACTAAGCACTTCTGTACTTTCAGATAGTATCAGGCTTTATGAAGACTGTTAGCTCTCAGTCTATCATAAGCACTCTGCTTGTAAGAGCTCTCAGGGGTGAAACCGATGACAACATGAGAGTTGAGAGGATAAGCGGCAATCATGCTAACATTCCAACCAACACTTACTGTTTTGTAGACAACTAATATTCAGTTCAAAAGTCTGTTTAACTAATAATATTAGATTAATATCAATACTTTCTTTCTTAGGTGAAATATTGGCAGCTTCTTGTAAATTTTTTTCTGTCAACAAAAATAGTTCTAACTCATCCACAGAAACATTACATTTGGCTAATTGTTGTCATTGTTTTTGGAGTTTTGTACCTGAATTAATTGGTTGGATGAATGATTCAATGGCTCTTTAATGATTCAGTGTTGCTGAATGAATTGAATGTGAATGAACACTTAATTCTTGTTTTTTTTTTTGGGGGGGGGGGTTATTTGTAGTATTGTACTTGTAGTACAATGGTAACCACAAATTACCCACAGATTTGCTATCTATAGTTTAACCATGGTACTTGATGTAAAACTGGTCGTGCAAATGGTAATCAAAAAACCATCATTACTACAATGTAAATAGTTAAAAGCGAGCTCAAGTAACTAATGAATCTGTACTAATATTTCATGGAAAAGATACAAGTGTCAACATAGAAATAAAATAGAGATACTAATACATAATTAAACATAAACTGGCTTCCATAATATCTGTTTTTTTTTTTTGAACGAATCAGTTAAGTGAATGACTCAGAGTCACTCTTCTTGGTTTCTGAATTAGTCAAGTGTTTTGAGCAAATATGTTGAGTCAATGGTTCTCTCAGTCACGTCACCACTTACTGATGAAACAATGTAATTTGCAAAAAATATATAAATCATCTTGAGATTTGAGTATTTCTCATTACACGCAACACTCTCTTTCATCTCACATGATAAATTAATTTCATTTAAAACCAGTCAACCCTGTTTATATTTATTTTCCAGTTATGACCAGCTGACTGCGCATTATCCTCTACAGTAAAGTTTTAATTTTGAAGTCCACCTGCATTTCTGCTATAGCTGCAGACTCAGAAGCACAAGCATCTCTCATATACCTCGATATTTCCTCAGAGGCAGAAAGCTCCAGATCAGCATGAAGCCCCAATGTTAAGGATCCCAGAGGTGCCATTATCTGCTAGTCTGCAAGAGTGAATCATTCAAGGCCCCTGACAATACAGATCGATTTCAGAAGAGCCGGTGTTCAGGCCCAGCTCAGCACGGGACTATCTTTAGACAGATCGAGAGAACGTTTTTGATAAAGCTGTGCACTAATTGACATAACAAGAGACATTCTGTATTATAATTACACTACGAGAGCTCCAGACTAAGGATCTGCCAATTTATTCAAAAGGACGGAGCTGGAAAATCTGTGCATCTGTTCTTAGCCCTTTAACACTTTTATGACAGAGCTTATCTTTTATTCCCCATGTAAAGCTAGCTTAGACTCTTTCATTGTTACTAAGCTGCTCTTCGCAGATTAACAGCTAAATATTATGAAGCTACTCGTTAAAAGTAATGGTGTTTTTAAACAACTACTGTTTTTGTGCTTTTAAATGGCACTTGTTTTAATAATGTTGATTTCATAATAATATCATTGGAAACATACTATAAAATGTGTTTATTCAACTTCACAAATTGTGTCAGGGGTTGAATTTACACTCTAAAAAAAATCTTTTTGCCACTTGTTTAAACTACTCATTTAAAATGAGCTTAATCAACACAATTTTCGAGATGATTTTGGAAGACTTAATTTTTTTGTATTCAATCCACTTCAATTTGTTATGTTAACTTAATCAATTTGTAATGGGACAACATGAATGAATTGTGTGGAACCCTGCATTTTTTACACAGTACTCAACATTTTACACAAACCTATATGTAATTAATCCAGAGAAACAGAGAACGTTCGACGTCTCTTATTGTTTACCTCAAGGGTACCAGTAGTGTTCTGCAATACACTATGAACACAGTAAGTACATTGCATTTATTTTTGAAGCAAGTACAGAGCTGTTAAGGTCACTTAATATAAAGTGGGACCAAACAGTCCACATAAGTACAAAGAAAAAGGAAATGAATGAAACCGGTGTTCTGTTCATTTCTAAGAAAAATAAATAAATAAATAACAGATTCACTGATATTTAAAAAACAATTAAAGACAATTAAAATTAGACAATTAAAAAATCTAGCAAGAGTAGTAACATGTTAAAAACTATGGTTGTGGCAAAAGAGGTCAAAAGTTCCAAATAGTTGAGCACTACCAATCAATATAAAAGACCTTGGTGTACAGGACTGTCCTCTGCAGATGACGGACTTTGTTTTTGTTTTTTTCACCTATTACAATCTCAGCCAATGAGAAAGAAACGTCTGTGAGTGAAACCAAAGAAAGAGCCTCATCTCTTAGATTAGCAGAAATGTTAGTTCTTGACTGGGCTCTTCCTCATTTTCCATTATCCATTTTAAAATACGAGAATAGAACAAAATAATTTTCCCCCACAGAAGATAGAACGGCTAAAGAAGTTCTAAAATTAAGTTCTAAAGTGTGAGTGTGTGTGTGTGTGTGTGTGTGTGTGTGTGTTGAAAGTGTGAGCAAAGGGTGTTAGACTGTTGATTATTTTTTGTTTGTTTATATTCCCCCCCCCCCCCCCCCCCTTCTTAAAATAAACAGAAAAATCACACAAGAGCACACACAGACCCGTTTAGTGTGCTTGGATTGTAAAGTGATCAAGTTTTGTTCCGGGGCTCATGCAATTGGGTGTGTTTCTGTTTTTGAATTAGTTTAAAAGCTTCTAGCATTTATCCCAATCTCCATTTAATCTCAGTTGAAGTGTATCCAGCTATCAAAGTAAATGTTTTAGATGATGCTAAAGATTCTCCACATTTTCCTTAAAAGCTATTCTGTAATGGACCTCTGTTCCATCAAACCTCATTGATAATGTAAAAAGTCTGAGACTGACCAAAATGCAGAACCCTGAAAGGCAAAGCTAAAAAGTACTGTGACAGTGCCATTTCATATTGCACTTTAATACAGCATATACATTAATACAGACCGATTAATGATTGATTTAATGTACCATAGTACTATAGAAAACTGCATTTACAAAAAAGGCATGAACCAGACTGAACAACCTGTTGTTTTTGGCATGTTCAAAGCACATCAGAGAACTGCCTCTCTCTTCTGTATTTATATAATCAACTAAATTTGATTATGAACTGACTCAACTGTGTTCACCAGATCTTGGTGGAACTGAGCAAACTGTAACTTAGATCAAACTGTAAAAAATAATTGAAAGATTTGGGAAAAACTGGTACAATGAGGTGCCATTTTTCTCAACACAGTTTATTCATCGTGAAGGAAAAGGAAAATTATTAGTAATAACACATTACATTTACCAGACTATGAATAATCACAAAAACTCAACCTTGAATATCACTGTATGGAAATACACATAGAAACAATCTAGAGGAACAACACAATGAACTAAAAAGACCTTTTTGTGGTACAAATTAAATGTTAAAATACCAAACTTAACAATTATTTCACAACATTCATTCATTTTCTTTTGGCTTAGTCCCTTATTTATCAAGGGTCGCCACAGTGGAATGAACCTCCAACTATTCTGGCATATGTTTTACTCAGCGGATGCCCTTCCAGTCACAACCCAGTAGTGGGTTTAGTTCATCCAATTCAATTATAGTGTATGTCTTTGGATTGTGGGGGGAAACCCACGCGAACACGAGGAGAACATGCAAACTCCACACAGAAATGCCAACTGGCCCAGCCGGGACTCGAACCAGCAACCTTCTTGCTGTGAGCGGACAGTGCTAACCACTGAGCCACCGTGCCGCCTCAATTTTACAACACATAAAATTAAAGAACAGGGCCAAATTTTCCCAAACAAGATGTAAAAATCATAATTTGAAATGCAGAAGGGATGTATGTAAGAAAAGTGGATTAGAAGACATCTAAAAGAGTTTATAAAGAAAAATTGCCACCAGTGTCTAAGTCATTTTCGTGGAGTCATTCTGACAACATTGCCATCTCCCTGGAGAAAAAAACCATGTTGACCATTTCCAGGCAGGTTTTAGCCATTTGGTCTTAGCTAAAACCTGCCTGGTTTAAGCTAGACATAGCTGGTTTTTGCTGAAACCACCCTGGAAATGGTCAAAACCCCTCTAAAACCAGACTGGTCAGCTGTGTTTTTCAGCAGGGGTACACAAAACTTTTCAAAAATGCAAAGGAAAACGCTTTGTAGAAGCAATCACAGAAATGTGATAAAATATATGTAAAAAATATATATTGACTATATATATTTCAACAATAAATGTTGAAAAAATATAGCATATAAGAGTAATATAAGCATATTTACTGAGTGAATATAATTGATAAACTTTTTATCATTGTAAAGATAACTAAGGAATAATAGAGAAAACAAATAAAAATCTACTAAAAATCCACATAATATTCAAATAACATAAAAATGAAAGGTAAAATGAAAATGTACTCAATATAAACAACTTTTATAAGTTTCTTTTTTCTTTTGAATCAAATTGAAGCTATTTTTAAGAATGCTGTAAACTGGTAGCCATTGTCATCCAGGGGGGAAAACACACTTTGGAAGTCAATTGCTAATTTCTGACATTTTCCAAAGCACCTTCACATTTACATTCAACAAAAGAAAGAAGCTTAAACATGTTTGAAACAAGCGGAGGATAAGAAAATGATTATATATTGGAACCGGAATGATTAAATTTTTTTTGTGTGAACTACCCCATGACCAAAATTATTTCACTTAATCAGAAATATACAAGAATTTCAAGTGCACAAACAAAAATCATCTGGAATGCTTATGAAATATTGTATTTCTATCTAAAGATATGGTATGGGGGGCCCTAGCATGAGGTGATGTCTTCGAATATTCTTGTTAATTTCCTTGTCTTGTGTGGACCGGTCTGTAATGTAACCCTAAAGAAAAGATATAAGCAGGAGAAAGCACTACCTTCTTTGTCACACTCTGCAGCGACCTGTGTTTCTGTATGACTGTCTGGCCTTCTCTTGCAAGATACAATCGTCTTTAAATATGATTGGACATGTTTGTTTCCTATTCAGTGATGGAATTTTAAAATTGCCATGCTATTTATGTTACATCATAAATAGCGGTCAGGCATTCATATGATTGCTTTCCAAGGCTAACCACAAATACTATAACTATAATCCTCTGACGCAACAGATCAACACTTAATCACAGCTTTTAACAGTCAGATAACTGTATCAGCTGTAATGGTAATCTAGTTTACTCATTGATTAACTGTGCAGCCCTATTGTGATGAAGCGCAGGAGGAATTCTGCGGAGCTCGGACGACTGATGAAATCCTTCACGGACGAACACCCTCATGCATTATAAGAGAATCTTTCATGAAGCGTTTGTTCTCCTTAATGATGTTCTCTCACCGCACTCCTCCTCTCTTCTCTTCTCGTCCTGTGGCCTTCTCTTTCTCTCATTTTTCTCCCACTATCTCTATTTCTCCTTTACTTGTGTTTTCATGAATAGGGTCAGTGAGGCGTCAAGCACAGAACTCAGAGAGACGGGAAGAGAGAGATGACAAATGAGGAGGATGAGAAAGAGAGAGAGAGAGAGAGAGAGAGAGAGAGAGAGAGAGAGAGAGAGTTCGGCTTGACATGAAGGGTCATTGCAGTGCTTTGCTCTGAACTGTGAACATTCAGTGCTGATGGCAATGACAAACGGGCAGAGTTCATAATGCTGACTGAACATCTGGAAAGGGCATTTCTTGTTGTGAGATTATTGGCAGTTTCTGAAGTGGCTTGTGATAAACTGTTTTTTTTATAGCATTTATCAGTAGATAAGTTGAGCTTTGAGATTTTGAAGGGACATTAATGAGGTAATGAGAAAAGTATTGGAATGTGTTAAACTATGTTGCAATGTACTAGAAATAAAAATACTGGAAAAAAGGTGCTGTTTAAAATTTTTGGCTGAATCAAATTAACCATATACAAACCATTCAACTTAAAATCAACTTAAAGGTGCAGTAGGTGATTGTCTTTAGAAGCATTTTTTGATGTGCTGGTTGAAAGTCTCTTCACATTCCAATAGTAATTATTAAAGAAAATTATCTAAATGTATTTATATGTATTTTTATAATCTGATTAAGGCATAAAACTAAAAAATGTTCATCCAATTAAATATTGTCGGGCCGACATTTCCCATAATTCTGATAAGTAGCCCAAACTGTCTGTCAGCAAATGTAGATTTGTACATCTGTGCATCTGTTCACGCAGATCCGCACACGAGACACATGAGATCACAGCAGTAAAATCAAATGCCGAATCAAAACTTTCAAATCCTGAATCATTATTGGAGTTACTTTTGTCATGCTGGAGGAAGGATGACACCATGGCTGAAGTATTTCTTTTAGACAGGTAATGTTATGTCTTAAAACTATTTTAGTCAGGCAAAGCTTATGTAGATTGCGTTGTTATGAATGGGTTATATGCACAGAAGTGTTGCTCAGTCACTGAAGTCTCCCGGCGAAAGATTGATGTGACTATTTTTAGTTTCATAAGGGACCTTTTACAGCATCGGTAATGTCGATTTTTATTTATTTTAACAATAAAACATCAGTAAACAGAGCTATTTCGCCTAGCCTGCTTTACTAAGGTGAAGTTGGTTTTATATTCACATCACATTAGTTAATTTTTGAACAATGACAGCCTGTGATGGGCTCCCTATATTGTTTACTATGCTACTTTGAATATTCGCTCTGAAATAGCATGCAAGTATGGCTTAGTAATAAGTGTATTTCCTGCAAGCTGCCGGCCAACAACTAACTACATTTCTAACTGGCCAATGACATGAACTAGTGGGTTGTCTGCTGTCATCTTTGGTACGCGCGTTCGTGCTTCAGGAGGCGTGGCTTTGGACAGCAGGGGAGGGACTGTGTTTCAAAAATATTATGCTAACCCGTTAGCATTTTGGCAGATCACCTACTGCACGTTTAACATACAGTTGAAGTCCGAATTATTAGCCCTCCGATCAAATTTTGATTCTTTTATATTTTCCCCTATTTTTCTTTAATGGAGAGATGTTTTCAACACATTTCTAAATAAACTAGTTTTAATAACTAATTTCCAATAGCTGATTTCTTTTATCTTTGATGACAGTACTGTACATAATATTTTACTACTTATTTTTTCAAGATACTGCTATTCAACTTAAAGTGCAATTTAAAGGCTTAACTAGGTTAATTAGGTTAACTAGGTATGTTAAGTTAATTAGGAAAGTCATTGTATAACAATGGTTTGTTCTATATATTGCTTAAGGGGGCTAATAATATTGACCTTAAAATTGTGTAGTTTTTTTTTTTTTATTAAAAGCTGCTTTTATTCTAGCCTGAAAAAAAAGACTACCTCCAGAAGAAAAAAATATTACAGGAAATACTGTGAAAAATGCCTTGCTCGTTTGAACATTATTTGGAAAATATTTGAAAAAGAAAAAAATTCACATGAAGGGCTAATAAATTTCTAAAGACTTCAACTGTATATCATTTCAACATCATCCTGAATCTTGTTTAGGGAAATTATATTTAAATAAGTTGAAACATGGTTAACTTAACATTAAAACGTGTTGTCATGATCTGATCATATAATTTTGGTATAGTTTTTGTTAAGATTATAGTTTAACCAAAAACAACCCTATATTGCAAGGTTTTTTTAAAGAACATGTTGTTGTATTGTTTTTTCATATCTTTAATTTCCAACATTAATTAAATAGATTATCACTCATTTATCTTTAGGAGTTAAATATTTTTTTCTAACGTTTATTTTATTTAAATAACAAAAATTGTTTTAGCTTGTTAAAGGGATAGTCCTCCCAAAAATGAAAATTCTCTCATAATTTACTAACCTTATGAGTTTCTTTCTTCTGTTAAACACAAAAGAAGATATTTTGAAAAATGTTGGAAACCTGTAACCACTAACTTGCACAGTAAATATCTTTTTTTGTGTTTAATAAAGAAAGAAACTCATAAACGTTTGGATCATTTAAGGGTGAGCAAAGTTTCATTCCTGGGTGAATTATATCTAATTAAACTTGCTTTGGAAAGACGTATGGATGAATAAATTAAATCAAAACTTTAAGCTGTGAATGATGGAGAGTATTCTCTCATTGCCTGCATGTCATTCAAATCCTGCATTCTAAGAAATAAATCAAGTTAAAGTTAATTAAAATCAAGTTGCTGGAGCAGAGACCAAAGTAATGCAAATTCAAAATGTAAATAAACTGAAAACACCCATGAATCAAGAGCTACGGAGAATTTCTTTTTAAATTTACAGTCATACAACTGTTATTTAACATGACAAATCTTTTTGCTGGCTGATCATTTTAAACCAAAGGCATTAAAATATCAAATATGTAAATAAATAATTCTTCTTCTTTTTTTTACTTAAACATTTGATCGGATTCACCAAACCACTCTGTTTCTTGAATTCAACTCAATGTCTCACGCGACTCTGAAGTCAAGGGCTCACTGTGAAACAACATGAGGGTAAATAAATGATGAAAGTGTTCTCATGTTTGGTTGAACTATCCCTTTAAGAAAGTTTTCTAAGCGAAAAGAAAAACACACTGTTCTATATTTATCCCCAAAGGCAAAGTCAAGTGCACAACAACAACACCATTAACCACAGAGAAGTAACATGAGCTCTGGATGAATACAACTGTGCAAAGCTGCTGTTCAAACCATTTCAATTCTAATTACCCAAAATATCCACGCTCATTTATTGATATCTAAATGTCCAATGACATGTAACTGACTTTTATCTTCAGTAGAACATTAGTAGAGGTTTTTTTTCCATTTGTGGTCTTTGGTGATTCATAAAATGCAAGTCAATAGCTTTTGGCACTTTTATATATTAAAAAAACAACAACTTCAGACTAATAAAATTGATATGTCTCTGAGTGATAAATTGAGGTGTTATAAAGTAAAATAGGTGATCTGTGACTTAAATCAAACCTTATTTACAACATTAACCTTATCTAACAAAAGTGTTCAAATCTAGCTACAGTGTTCCTCAGGGCTCAGTGTTTGGACCAACTCTCTTCTTTAACTACATTGCATCAAATCTGTCATTCACATGGTTTATTACACTGTTCCTCTCATTCGACACTGATCACTCTAATTCAACTCAACCTTGTCAAGATTAAAAATTCTTGTGATTTCAGCCAACAAATTAACATTATCTGATCAAATTAACCATAGCGTGACATAACAATAAATCTGGATGAACAGGACTGTTCATAGTTGCTGAACAAACCACTGATTCCCCAAAAAATATCCAGTCTTATCTACTGACATCTAAATGCCCAGTGACATGCAACCGACTCGGCTTAAATCTCAATGTGTCAAAACGGTGAGTGAATAGCCTAACAGGAAATGACAATGAGGAATGCCATCTGCACAGCGCTACTGGTGTTGCATCAGAAGTGTACAGGTGACACATTACTAACAGACTGAACAGCAAGACTGTAGCCTGGCAAATCAACTGCTGCCATGGATACGGAGACTTCTGCAATCTTAGCCAGACAGTTAGCAAAGACTGCCGTTTATTATTCCCTCGTATGGTTTTCATTAAGACAGTGAGCAAGCGAGCAGATGTTTGTGCACAGTGAAATGTGACTTACTGTCCCCCATAGGTACAATCTGTCTTAAACCTGCTATCAGTCGCACAAAACCCCCTCAGTGCTCCGGTCAAGTCACACACTCAGACAGCTACAGGCATGTGTGTGTTTGCCAACTTAATGACTGTCATTTATTTAATAAGTTGCCTGTGATTATGAGCGAGACTCAGGAGAAATCTGACAGGAATGAGGATGCTGCTTCCACAAAGCCAAAGAGTTACAGGAACACTCGAGAGGGATAAAGTCACACATATTGGTGCTCTGTACTCTTGTGTGGTTGATCTAAAATGAAACTATGCGCAAAAGAAAAAGAGTGGAAAAGGGAAGGATAAATGTGACGCTAATGAGAAAAACAGGTTCATATTATTTTACTATCCATGGAGTTATGTATTTGTTAAAGGGATAGCTCACCCCAAAAATAACATTTGCTGTTAATTTACTCACTCTCAGGCCCTTTTTGATGTACAGTAGGTCATTTTATTTCTTCAGTGGGACTTTAGAGAATGTTATTATCTGAAACTGTGGTCCTAGATGAACACAAAATGCCAAGAGCTACTGGCCCTTTGAAAATCATTTGAAAAAAAGATATTCAGCCAAATAATAAAAATGTATACCCATAGCTCCTGGTGATTGAAGGGCCATAAAGCAAAATGATTGGTTTGTGCTGGAAACTGAACTTTATTTACTATAACATTATATATAACATCTAGCTTCTGGGTGTGCCTCAGGGCTCAGTTCTTGGATCTGTCATTCAGAAACTTGACTTTTCATACTGTTGCTTTACTGATGACACCCAACCTTACAAGTACTTCTCATTGTATTGTGATGATCTGACGATAGCTGCTTGTCTCTCTGCATGTCTAAACTTCAGTTCAACATCACCAAGGTGGAACTGGTTGTGATTTTGGCCAACCAAACACTTTATCACAATTTCTCCATCCAGCTAGGCGCATCAACCATAACTCCCATTTAGGAAAGCTGGGAACCTTGGAGTTGCTAGAATGGCCATGTGTGGATTTGACATATAGAACATTAAATAAAAAAGCATGTCACACCTCTATTCATCAATGTCCACTGGTTCCCAGTATCAACTTGCACCAAATTCAAGGGACTGATGTTTGCCTGCAAAACAACTATTGCACACCTTCAGACTTATGTGTGAGTGCTACTATATCTTCCATGGCAACTTTACCAGAACTAATTTCAAGTGTTGCTTTTTATATGAAAATTCTTAACACCATATTCTCAAAGAACCTGACTCAAAAAGGTCAGGTTCTATTTGCTAATGGGAAAATGTAAGAAAATCTAAAATAATAAAAAAAGAAATCTAAAATAATTTTGACAAATATATATATTTTTTTACTCATATATTTATTTGCTTAACAACTCTACAATAAGAGAAGCAGCACTCAGTCAAGGCTTTACACTGACCCCACATATTTAATATGCCCCAAAGAAGAATGCTAAGAAAAATCCCAAATATGTCAACAACACAATGTTATTGAATATGCAGCACTGGTAAGACAGCATTAACAGCAGGGTTTCTTAGAGAAAAGTCAAACATCAATCAACAGAATCTGATCCTCCATCTGCTCATATACTTCCCCTGTCCACTCACTCACAGAGCCTCTTAATAATGAGTAATTGGCAGAGCGCACTCACCAGACCCTCAGTTAATGCACCTACTACCCCTGACTGTGTCAGATAGAAAGAGCAGCGGGCACCAGATGTGAAAACTACATCCACCTGACCCACTTTCGGCTTTTAACTGTAATTGCTGGTTGGAAAAATTTATCACATCCAAAGATGAGTCATAAATGTTTCGTGTTATTTTCTGAGAGGGAGAAAATGTGAGTGTTTTAAACTCCAATAGCTAAACGTTCCCTTACTATGTATTGATTGGAAATGAAAGTAAAGCCATTGATGAAAATTTGAATCAAACATTATTGTTTAGTGGTGATCAGTTGCCAAGCAACAACTCCTACATGCATCAGGACTGTACCAGTGACAATATGAATGGAGAGACATACAGAATATGATTGAATTGTTAGGAAGTACATTTTTCTGCTGGTGGGGAAAAATCAATACTATAATGGAAATTTGAGGTTATCCATCTCATTCTCAACTGTTTAAATGAACAGTTCAGCAAACATGAAAATCTGGTCAATAATTTCTCATACAAACCAGTGTGCTGTATCATTTTTTTTTTTTTTTGATGCAACATAAGGAAAATAAAAAAAAGAACTTACAGAAGAACAATAAATCAGTAAATAATGACTTGCTTTGTGATTTTAATTACTTCAATCTGTTATTTGATTAAAGCTACAGAGTCATATGGCTTGAAAGAGCTGAAATAAAACACATTAATCAAATGGTGCTTTATAGTCTTCTTCTTCTTTGAAGCTTGACGTCGCTATTTGGAGAGCCATCATAATATGGAAAATATGAATGTTTCTGTATTGGAAACATTGACAATTTATGTGAAAACCTCTTAGCGAGACTAAAAAAGTTTCAGAAAAAGAATAGGAATAAACCTTTTTAAAATGACAATTGTGAGATTATTTACTCACATCATGCCTTCATAATTTCTGGCCAAAACATCCCTCTAATATAAAAATGTCAGTGCGTTCATTCACAGTATCTCTAAACAAATTTCTGTGAATTTGTTCACAGCATTGCAGGTTTGTATTTGCACTCATGGGAGATAAATTATTAAATTTTTGGAGAACTCTCAACCATCACTAATTGCATGCTCCTCTGAGCTTTTCTGCAGCTTTTAAACAAGCAAACATCACCCGCAAAGTTTCCAGAAAACAGGCCGGAGGCAGAGGATGGGGACTGCTGGGTGCATTTTTCTCACAAATCACATATTAGCCCTGCGCTCAAATACTCTCCCCTATCTACAGTGTGTTTAGAGTCCATCTGGACGAGGACCAGAGCTGCAGATTTCATTCAGATTCAAAGGGGCGTCAATAAAGAGCTCTAAAGTGCTCTCTCACCTACTAACAGACTCTATGTTAAACAAGGAGAGGACAGTCATCTGAGACTCTCTTCGTCCTTAGTAACCTAGCAACCAACGCCAACACATTTTGCCAATCCAGCCAATGCGTAAAGCACATGGAAGTCCTCAAGTCATCCGTAGGTGAGGGGAAACTGCGTCTCATTACTGCAGGTGGAGAACGAGATGTGTACATTGAAAGCCTGTTTGCGTGAGTGCTTACCTTTCACACCAATGGGTTAGGATGCAAACAAAATAAACCACACGAAATGCCTTGAGATGATGCTTCTGATGTAGTTGCCATGGTGATATTCAGAGCTGAGGTGTTCCTGAGTGTGTTAGCATCTCCCATCACATATGCTAATGTTAATGTGATAAAACACAAACGCTATATGCTAATTCCTGGAAAGACGCCTCGCAGAGCCGATCTGAATCCTGCATGTTTAATAAAAGATCTCTTCATCTTCGCAGATCGCTGCGTTGTGCCAAAGATGTTCATGCCTGAGGGAGCTGGACCTGAGCCAGAGGTTAAACTCAACCTGTGTTAGGCTGCCATTACAAGAAACATTAAAGCAAAGTTCAGCTAACAGCCAGCGGCGACTGGATTTGCGCAGCACTTTACTGCTCCATCACACAATCCACAGCAGAGATCCAGAGCACGGTATGCAGCGGAGAAGCTGGAGAAGCTTCAGGAAGGGATTTGGCAGGATGGTAGATGGTTTTATCTAGCACTGTTCAAGAGAGATAAGCTCTATGTATTTTGCACATTTAAAGTGCCCTCTTTTGCAATTTTGTTAATTTGGTCTACCAAAATGGGTTAACATCCATACAAGGTCAAAAAAAACTTTTTTTGCATTCACCGAAAGGGATAGTTCACCCAAAAAATGAACATTTCCCTCACCATTTATTCACATTCAAGTGGTTCTGTCAAACACAAAACAAGATATTCTGAAGAACGTTGGACAAAAGCGTAGCAAGAAAAAAACATACTACACTCTCAGAAATCTCACAAAATCTGTCACTGGGGCAGTATACTTTAAAAAGCTATTCTTTCATACTTAAATGGTACATAATAGTACCAAAGGATGAATATTGGTACCTTAAAAGACCAAATAAGTGCCTTACATGTCATATTAGTACCAAAGGATTCATATTGGTACCTTAAAGGACCATATTAGTGCCTTAAGTGTCCATATTGTACTTTACAGTTACATATTAGTACCTAAAAAAGACAAAAATGCACCTTTTAAAATGATATCATTACAGTGACAGATTTTGAACCTGTATAATATTTCTGAGTGTGTATGAATGTCAATGGCTTCTTTTTTATAATTCTTCAGTATATCTTCCATAGTGTTCAACATAAAAAAGAAACTCAAACAGGTGTGGATCAAGTGGAGGTTGTGTAAATGATGACAGAATTTTCATTGTTGGCTGAACTATCCCTTTAATATCTTAATAAATGTTTTGATTAAAGATTTTTTCCTTCATTATAGTTAAGTACAGTGGGTAGCACGTTCGCCTCACAGCAAGAAGGCCGCTGGTCGCTGGTTCGAGCCTCGCCTGGGTCAGTTGGCGTTTCTGTGTGGAGTTTGCATGTTCTCCCTGTGTTGGCGTGGGTTTCCTCCGGGTGCTCCGGTTTCCCCCACAAGTCCAAAGACATGCGGTACAGGTGAATTGGGTAAGCTAAATTGTCCGTAGTGTATGAGTGTGAATGGGTGCGTATGGATGTTTCCCAGAGATGGGTTGCAGCTGGAAGGGCATCCGCTGCGTAAAACATATGCTGGATAAGTTGGCGGTTCATTCCGCTGTGGCGACCCCAGATTAATAAAGGGACTAAGCCGAAATGAAAATGAATGAATGAATGAATAGTTAAGTACTGCACATATTCTTGTATCGGTATTTTTGGCAACTATTCAAACCCTTTTTTCAATTTGAATTGGATTCCTTTTCTTTTTAATGACATATTTAGACAGTTACTGAAAATTACTGCAATTACTGAACTATTGCACTCTATCTCATACAACAGGAAGTTGAAATGGAAAGACATGAAAAAGAACCGCAATTTAAAGAAACTTAACGCATGTGATGTATTCTGGGAAATGAAGTGTTCATCCATGAATTTAATTCTACTTGCATTCATATTTGAATTACATCTTGCAAGTGAACCGCACAAGCGTGAAATGGGCTTTTTGCTCAGGCTGTATGTATAGTGGCTACAGTGAAGGACAGAATTCAAATCACATATTGTACCTCCAGGACGCCTGTGCATGCTGAGCAAGCTCCATTCAGATGAATGTGAATACTAACGGATAGCTTTCACCTGGTAGTATAGACCTCCATGATCTAGACAAAGATACTTTGAATGCTATGGCAGATCAAGTCTGCACGTCACCACATATGCCGAGATCTGAACCCAATGAACACACGACTCTGTGTTATGGGTTTCCTGCTGTCTGTACAGATGTTCAACAGGCTGATATCAGTGAGCCCTGTGGATACAAAGCCATGCAGTGAGCCATACATTTCCCTAGTTGACCTTAATCCACCCACCTACATAAACACAGATGAGTGAGCATGCAAAGATCAAATGCCCATATGCTTTCTAGCAAGCCCAGGTACATAAACTATTATAGGTTCTACAGATGGATATTTGTAGATAGATAGATATCCACTCTTGAAAATAAAAATGGCTAAAAGGAGTGCTTGATTATGACTTCCTTTTTTAAAATTTTGTTATTCTTTAATGTTCCTGTTTGAGCATAAACAACATCTCAAATGCATATAAGATAATCGTAAAGGGATTTCTTTCACAGAATTTGCTTTTTAAGGCCTACAAAAACACCTGGAAGAGCCTACTATTAAATTCATCCTGAATTTGTGACATCACAACTCCTACATTTGCATAAACCCACAGGCGTGATGTTTCCTTCAACATGCACTAGACTGTTAACCAATCAGAACACACTGGGGCAGCTAACCAATCACGTATTTCTAGGAAAGAGGCTTCATGGAACCAGGAGAACTGAAACAGTAGTGTAGAATAAAGGTAAAATATATGAAAAATGAAGTGATTTTTTAGAAATGAAGCATTAACATTACAGTGCAACTCAAACACAATCAAGAACAATCACAATCACAAAACTAATCAAATCAATATTTAAAATTAACCCATCAAACCCTTAAAAGGTAGCTGATTGGCCACTTTAAACCACTCTTAGGGGGTCTGGTTTGATGGTTTTAGAATTGTTTTGACACATTTTCTGATCCGTTTTCTTCTAAATACTGTTTGTTTTTCTCTCACTTTCCTATACATAAAACTGGCAAACGTTAAATGATGTGAAAGTCGGCCAAGTGACCACTGCATCTCTGGGGCTGTGAGATTTATACTACTCAAAAAGCACTGTTCACTTTGAGACAGACTCTGAAAAAGACATGCAAATTTGTTGTTTGTTTGAATAAACTTTGCAACTGCTCTAAATGTGGCACCATATTTATTTGAGACAAATGATAATAAAAGATGGAAATACAATTTGACAGAATGTTCTGACTGATTTACACTGCCACAAAAAAAAGAATGATTTACCCAATAATTCAATAACTGTCATTACTACTAACCCTCATGTTGCTCTAATGCCATATCTATGCAGTCTTTTTTCCTATTTTTTAGAAGATTTATTGGCAGCTCATGCCATAAAACAACATTTCATAGTGACCACAGCTGTCAGGCTTCAAAAATAAAAAGCACCAAAAAGTAGTGGCTTTAGATTCACAAAAGAACAATTTCTAGGGACTTTTATAGTTCATAGTTCTTTTTTACTTTTTGTGGGGCTTGTCAGGCCCTTGTCACCCTAAACTCTTATCATACAGAGAGCTGGATCAGCAAAAAGGCAAAAGGGTTACTGTCAGGATTTACTAAAGCAATAGTGGGGGGAAAAAAAAGATGTGAACAGTGATTTTTGTGGCTGACCTTATTGCATTTGCATTTGTAGGAGTTTACCTTTCAGATGCAAAATGCCTGCACTTTTAGTAGATTACATACACATTGTCATTAGACGCTCTGCTTGTTTGCAACCTAATTTGCACTGCTCTTCTGTTTGCCATTATTGAAATTAAGTGCTGCATTTGTGTTCTGTAATTTGTGCATTGGTGCTTTTATGGGATTGCGCTTTCCCTGTTTAGTAAGTCTTGCCCATGGACATGCAGTGTAATGATTTTTTTGTGTCCCTTTGTGGAGCTTGCCAGTCTTTGGTTACCATGGACTGTTATTGTCCATCTTCTTGCTTTTAGCATTCCTACCTGGAGTGTGTACTGTAAAAAAAAAAAAAGATCAGTATGTGGATGTGGAGTGTCATGAGGACAATCAAATAATGCCATTTTCATTTCTTGGTAAAACTATTGGCGTAATAATAGTTTGAACATAATGAAAGAGATTAAGCCTGCATTGTGCTTGTGACACACATAAAAGAGCCTTGCCAAAATAGCTGAAAAAAATGTGCGGTCTACCACTGCTTCATGATACGAGCTGTAAACCTGTTAATTGTAAAAGCGTCCGTTAGCTCAAGCCCGACAGTGGTTCTGCTAGAACAGGCAGCATCTGTGTGTGTTCAGACACTTCCAGGAGGACACGGAGAGATTAGCAGTCTTTGCTCTGCCATGATTAGTGCTAACAGCCATGCAGCAGCACACAAGGCAAGCATCTGTTCCTCACAACAGCACTCGAATCCGCTTCAGCTCCACTCATTAATAAGGGGTTTCTTCCACATTTGCTCTGGCCCGAGCCTCAAAAGCATGGGCGTAGACACAAGGGTGGCACAGGGTGGCCTAAAAATGAGCTTTGCCAGCCTAAAGCGGAGAATGGCATTTTGACTGAAGCCAGGATCGTTGTGGTTTTTGTTTGCTGGTTTTGGACACTCTACCACTCCATCACAAGCATCTAAAGTGATTTTAGAACCGCATTTTAGCAATAATGTTCACAATAAGGAAAAAATATTAGCTGGATTGAAAATTATAAAGATGGTGATTTGACAAGTGTGGAAAGTTAACCATCTGTTTCCTAAATCCTGTGATGCATTGTGTGAATTATGGAAGTAATTAATGATTTAATAATCTAGATGTGATGAGGGGTCATTATTCTCCGAATAGTTTGTTCATATAATATTAAAAGAAACTTATCAAAATTTCCCAATTATTTTCAATATATCTCAAATAAACCAAAACTCTTTATATAGTAATATTAGGTAAGTGTTACAAATCCATGTACTGTTGATATAAATAATACAGAGGAACAAAACACAGATATGCTTGTGATACAGCACATTAAAATACCAAGTGTAATGTTACTTTCATAACAAATAAAAATAAAGCATAATGGCAAACATCTCTCACTCAGTTTTCACTATACGGATTTGGATCATTTCTAATACATTATTATTTAAATTATTTTTTTTATTTATTTGTTTCAGTTGTTTCCCAAACTGGAAGTACAACACATAATAAGTCCAGTGGGGAAAAATGGTGGATAGTTCTAAAGAATTCTGAAAGAGTTTATACTTGTCTATCTGGAATATAGACATATTTGGGACTTGTGTGCGCATCAATGGATTTGCTCTTCAGTGTTTAGACTTTCAGCAGTGAAAATTAAACCACACCGAACTGAACAAAACTGAAATTCAACTCTGAAAACTAGACTGACACAGTTTCAATTTACTAGAACTTCTATGTTAAGCTGCTTTGACACAATCTACATTGTAAAAGTGCTATATAAATAAACATGAATTGAATTGAATATTGGATGAATGCACACATTAAACATTTTTATTGTAATATTAGCTGACAGCTATTCAAAAGATTAAGGTGTATAGCACATGAACACTCATAAAGACAGCTCGCACATATACTGATTGTTGACATTTTTTCAAAACTGTGAATTATCAGAAAAATAGACAAAAACCAAAAGTTATAGCATTTGGTTTTTTTTTATAATTAATTCAATATTAGTACAGATTCACACACCATTACGTTTATACGTAGCATTTTTAAATTTTGTTTTTTTGTGTTATGTTATGGATTCATTATCGTATGTTTGAAGAAATATTAACTGAAAAGTAAATCTGTACTAACAACTTCATTTCTACATTTCTGGAAAGCTGAATTGAGTATGTTGCCTTTCTGCTGACCAAATTAAATACTGTATGGGAAAGTGAACTGAGAAGGATGAAGTCATATGATATGAAATTAAAGTGTCGGTTTCTGTGGGAAACCAAGCAATAATCCTCTGATGCAGTTGGCCAGATGATAACATGATTTAAAGCCCTTCTCTGTGGGAGTGAATCACAAAACAAACTGAGTCAAGGTGTCTTTCATAGAGCATTTGGTGCAGCTTGAGGCTGGTAACAGACATTCACTTTCCATTCAAAAGGATCAAATACAGGG
Source organism: Danio choprae (assembly GCA_903798125.1). NCBI lineage: Eukaryota > Metazoa > Chordata > Actinopteri > Cypriniformes > Danionidae > Danio > Danio choprae. Next base: position 5,043,162 of record CAIGQW010053273.1, on the reverse strand, counting down.
AGGCATTTTTTAGTCTACTCTGAAAAGAGATAAAGCATGGGATTATTGACTGGTATATATGAGGGACCCAAGGGAGCAAAACTGTGAGGCAGAATTTGCTTGTGTTTAAGTTGGGCATGCGAATTTGCTGCAGTGATTAACAGAAACATCCTTGGTTTGAACGTGAAACATCATTTTTAAACAATTTTAGCATGTGAAACAATGTTTTAGTTAGGTTACGCTATTATTGTCATATGATTGTGAAAAGATTTATATTAAATTCTATGTCTAAATAAAAAAATATTTACATAAAACTTCATGTAAACAAATAATTGATCGACATTCAAATTCTACAATTTGTCTATACAGTTGAAATCAAAATTATTACCCCCCTTTGAACCCCCATTTTTTTCTTCTGGATAAAGTCTTATTTCATTTAGTTGAAATAAAATTAAATCATTTGGTAGTAAAAGAAAAAGCAATTGTATTTTTTAAAGCTATTTTAAGGTCAATATTATAAGCCACTTTAATATATATATAAAATCAACATTCAAGAACATAATGTAAACTAATTGTAATAAAAATAATAACAAAACAAAAATTATAACATAAATATTAAATATAAAATAATAAAACAGACAGCCAAAATGACAACCTTTTTAATTTTTCCTTTACATGCTCCTCAAATACTGTAAAAAGCTACCCCATTTCTGGTTGAAAGTATGGGTGGAGTCCTGAAGTATTGCCAGCATATGTTCATATGATGCAGTAGAAGTCATCAGCTCAATCCAACCCTTAAAAGAGGGAGTATCTGAGTTCTTCCAATTTCGCAGCACCAGTCTCACAGCCATAATACATCCTGCAACGTCTAGCCCAGCCTGTGCTTTAGATATTCCCTTCTGTAGAGTGGATGTATCACCAAGAAGACAAACTCTTGGAGAATAAGGTTAAGATTGTCCCAGCCATTTCTCAGTTTTGAATAACTCTTGACCTGAATGGAGCCACCAAATGACAGTTCCACATTAAATGTAGAAAGGTGTCCACAGAATGACCACACTTACAACAGGGGTTATTTTTCATTAATCCTAGCCTATGCAGTCTTACCGGGGTCAAGTAATATCGATTAATTATCTTGTAATGTATGAGTTTACATCTAGCATCTCTCACAGGACCCCTTATACCAGAAACTACTGCTTCCCATTCACCCTCTTCAAATTCCACCTCCAAGTCTTTCTCCCAAACAATTGTTAAATTATCACGTTTTCCCATACATGTTGTTTGCAGCAATCTTATACACAAAAGATGTAGTTTGCACTGACTTTGACATATTTAGAACTCTAATAAAACCCTAATAAAACACTTAGAAAAATATTATGCACTGTTGACATAGCAAAGAAAAAAAAGTTGTTATTAGAAATAAATTACTAAAACTGTTATATTTAAAATGTGTTTAAAACAAAAAAATTCTAAATAATTATTTTTACTTAAAACGCAAATAAAAAACAAAAAGGTAAAAGGTAAAAAAAAAGCAAACAAAAAAGGTATTTAAAACAATATATGACAACATTAAATCTAAATGACAAAATATATAATGGACAAATAACCAAACAGCTAGATAATTTAATAGATACTACTATATAGATATATAGCATAGACTCTACACGTTATTTAACACGCAATTTTCTTCAAAGGAGACACTACATGTAGCATCACACATTGATGAAGCAGCTTTGAATGCAGCACCACACGTCTGTTCTGAATTCCTGCACCGACTGACGCAGCACTTTCTCACTCTGGCTTTCTTACATTCTCAATTAAGACTCCAAGGAGGTTCCTCACTGCAGCAAACTCCTATCAGCCCGAACAGCTCCTGCGAAAGCCCGGGTCAGAAATAATCTTCATGCTTCAGCACCGTGAGGGATTTCATAAAAAGATTGACATATCATTCTTCGACTACAAGGAACAAACTAGAGAAGAGCTCAGTAAACTCACATTACAACTTACATTTATGTTCATGGTAGATGCTTTCTGTTAAAAGTGAAGCGCAATAATGTCAAAGAAATCCATGAAGTCAAAGCAATACAAGACTTTCTACAGTTGCAACTTTTTATTTTACAAAGCATTTTGGACCCAAACACAGCCCTTGACATCACATTTTCAACACCAATACACCTTACAAACAATATATTTTAAGATTAAAATGACAATTATTTTAAATGGAATCCAATAAAAGACCATTATTAACCGCAATTTATCCAAATAATTAATACGTTTTAAAAAAACATTCAAATAAAACAGAAAAAAAATAGTTCCCTATGAGTGAATGTATTGATTATAATGCACAACATCCCAATGTGTATAAAATCTAAAATTCATTTTGAGATTTACCTAAGATTACATTTAATAGTTTTATTAAATTATTAATGTAAATAATAAATATTCTAAAAATATATTAAGCCAATAGCAACGAACATGCAGGAAAACTGACTGGTCCAAATTATATATATTTTTAGAATATTTATTATTTACATTAATAATTTAATAAAAC
>CAIGQW010053273.1:5027064-5040235 GCA_903798125.1 Danio choprae | reverse complement strand
TGATTTTGTAAAACCATTCACAGACTGATTTTCAGGAAAACAACACTTGCTTGTGTGATACTTAACCATATCATATTTACATTCACAAACACATATATTCTTCAAGTCAATGTTTTTGGACTCTGAAGATGAGTCTTTTTGATTTAGTTTGTTTGCAAAGTGACAGACAAATTACAATATTATTATTACAGACAATAAATTTTGAATACCCCTATTGTGCTCATTATACAGTAGATTCATAATAAAAATTTTTATCCCTAATAGGCTCATTATAGTGAAGAATTTCATTTCCATGATGTAAGATCAGAGAGTAAAATAAAAAAATAAAAACACCACTAACACAATTGCAGACACAAGTGAAGTACTAAGACAGAGATACTAAGCTAAAGTCACGAAATGTCATTATGTACACAGCAGTGAGAAAATTGCAGAGCTGTTAGAGGAATTTGGCAAACCCATAAGTAGGTTATTTTAGTAGGTTAGTAAGTTCATCTTGAAAATTTAAGCCTGCATCTTGCTGTCATTTTGTAACTAACGTTCTGGCAGTCTGGAAATGTAACCCAGAAAATCCATCACTCCTATTTGTGACACAGGAGGAGATTAAAGAGGAGGTAGCATGTCACCAAATTAAGTGTTGTTTAAATCACAACTGAAGCTCCACACTGAATTCCTTTTTACAGATTAACAAACAACAACAGCAAAAAAAAAAGCCTAGTTTTATCGCAACGCAAGAATTTCCTTATGCTGGAACCCATTTATCTCCAACAGAACTGAAGGCGTTGAGATATTATCCTCCTCATTGGAAGAGAAGTGTGTCAGATTATGTCAACATCCCACTGTGCCTGTTACCAGTACAAACTTTTCCCTAGAGTCACACAAGCATCCAGCAGACACAGAGCGGCCCACAGCCAGGTCACACACACAAACACACACATGCACGCATACACATCACCATATGAAAAGAGGTCAAAAACTAAACAAAAACTAATTTCCATAAAGAACCTTTCAATTCCACAAAATGGTTTAAGGAATAGGTGGAAAATCTTCACCGAAAAGCTTATTTTAAGAGTATGGTATTTTAAACATTGCTAGTTTGTTTTTGAAGTTCGGCAACAATACTCTAGGTTTACATCCATTCAAGATTAAAAAAATAAATACATAACATTTTAGAGGCATAACCTCTTTTGTCAAAGTGCCTAAAATGGTTAATTCAAAGATCCAGTCTCTTTAAGCCATTCCTTTCTTAGAGCCTTCTCTGCTCTGATTGGTCAGAAGGCCCAATCTGTTTGTGATTGGTCTACTGCTTTACAGTGCATGAGTGTTACAGTGTATCTTTTTCAGATATGAAATAAGATATGGAGGCTTTTTCAGCACTTGGAAACTTGTTAATATGAATAATGGCCAGTTTTACCATATAAACCCTATGGGATTGAGAAACGTACCAGCCTTTTTAGTCAATTTATTTTTTCTGTTGACATTGAAAAGACAATTAAATACCCATCAAAACATAAACAAAAATTATTTATTTGTGTATACAAATGGTGGTGTCATAACATTTTTCAGTAGACAAAAGCTTTGTAAAAATACATTTACTATCTGCTTTCTGGTTTTACAGTATTTCAAATCCTTTTGTATTATTAAATGGGGCTTTTTCTTAGTTTTTACAAACCATATACTTTTTTTCTCAAAAATACAATATGTTTTGTGATTAAATATTATTTAAATAGTTTGTGTGAATACAGGGTTAAATTCGTTGTTTTTGCATGTTTTTCTGTAGTTTGAAACCAAAGTCTGGTCAACAGGTCAACGCACTTTTCCAGGCCTCAGCTACAAATAAAGCATTTGTAAGGTCAAAGTGGATGTTAACAAACAGCCGTTTGAAAACCACAGACTGGCATCATGCAAATTTGTTAGAACCTTTTGCAGGAAGTAAGACTGGAATTACTGACATCTTGATTCAGGCAGATCAGAATCAGTTCTTTCCTTTCTACCAATACCTCCATTTATTGTGCACTTTGTTTTTTTAAAACTTACATCTTTTATATTTATTACAAACTACTACATTACACACCACTAATAGCAAGGGCACTTTAGTACACAAGAATCCCGTAACACTGTCAAACATCATCTGAACTTTATGTGAAGCATTAGAAGCTGATTTAATGGCATAATCAGCAGTGTAACAAATGACACACACTAAACGAAAGAGTTAATCACTCCATCAAGCTTTCCCGAGGACCTAACACAATCTATTTGGCCCTCGCAAGGTCAACAGAAAGCTGTCATTCGCAGAGCCCCAGAGCCCTAATAAATGTCTCAATTTATCAGTGTTGAGCGTAACTGTGTGGGTGTGTATGTGCTCTCTGGAAGGCTGCAAGCTGCCGTTTCGCTGCGTCCGTTAGTATTTGCCTGTCTCATAAACATGGCCATGTGGCTCTCGCTGTGCTGCTGCCGCCCCACTCGGCTAACCACTCAGCCTCTTATTTCCCAGCATGCATCTGGCAGCCGTCACAAACCATCTCAGTGAGGGTGGCTCAGAGAGAGAGGCCAGAACGTGAGCCAACTTGCTTGTCCTCCTGACTTTCACAAAGAGATACATTTATATGTTTATGGTGTTTAATCTCTTAGCGCATAATACTTATAAATAGTATACTTGCAATTAATATCGCATTAAAAGCGTGTGATGATAATGATGATGATAATGATTTGTGCCTGGATTAAGAAAGAGAGAGCAGGTGTCAATAAAAATTGCCATGAAATAAATTGTAATGCACATAATCGGTTACAATAGCCACTAACAGTCTGGGATATATATGAGCAGTTTCAATTGGTTGGTTTTAGGTTTCTTGCAATCCCCTAATTGCATTTATTTGCTAAAAACATTACAGTAAAACATTACAGTGAAATATTATTATTTTTAAATATTCTATTTCAATTTTAATATATATTTAAAACTTAATTGTTGCAATGGCAAGGTTGCGTTTGTAGCATATCTGCCAGATTTGGTCTGGCAGATCAAATTTGCATTGTATTCCCATATTTTGTGATCAAAAGTGACTGAGCTCCTGGACACTATTTTTTCCTCAGATTTTCAGGAAGTGAAAATTAAGAATAAATTGCCCTAAAACTCCAGTAGTCTGAGTCACACAGCTTTGGAAGAAGTGAAGGTTAAGCAAATGATAAGTACATTTTCATTTCAAGTTTTTTAAAAGTAAAACTTTTTTTAAAAAGTGCAAAGTTACTGATGAGCCATGATTTTTGCATAACAGCCCAGGTCTTGTCCACAAATACATCGTCATGCAGTTAGAGACCCAGTGAGCACGGATTTATCGTAGCTGTTAAGGCATGTGTTTTCTCTGGAAAAACAAATCTGAGCACAATCAAATTTAAGATGCCCTAAGACAGAAAATGGGCTACAATACAAAAAAGTAAATCAGTCTTGAGAGGTAAAGTGGCTTTCACATAAAATCACTAAAATATCACACCATGTGAGGGAAAACTACTGTATGTGAACATTTAAATCAAATACATTTTTCAGATTGACTCATTTTTAAAAAAGGACAATACCTCAGTTGAGTGGGGTTCCTGCAGGCTTCATTGGCTGAAAGATATGCTTGTCTGCGAAACTGTGTGGGACTATTTTCTTTCTTGCTCTGAAGCATGTCAAATAGCTCTTTTTTTGCTACCTGAGTTTACACTGACAGAAGAGAAATTGTATTCCTTATAACAACAGCCGGACTGTGAGTGTGACAAAGAACATTTCCAGGAAAGACCTATGAGAGGGAGACGGCATTTACTTTATTCTTACTCTTGAGGTGTCAAACAGCCATTGCTCGTGTCTGAACACTTCAGTAGCTACACTGGAGGAAGTTTGTATTACTGCGGTCTAAATGTTACAATAATATTACTGCATAGGGTCAGGTTACCTATATGAGGTTAGGACCAATACAAACAGATAGATTGCTCTTACAATACTTGGTGTGGTGTACAGTATGTCCTACACTTACTGTACAGTATGTCCTACCAGCGTTATACAAATCAGCCAGTGTTTGTGGGATAAAGACCAATTGAAGTCCTTTAGCACAGTGGGAAATTGATGTCAACTGTAAATAGATTTATGTGATTTCTCTTTCTAGAACATACATCAATATCTTTATTTTTGTCTGTAAATATATTATATCCGCTGGTATCTGCAAATACTATGTGTTATTAATGGACCCCAGATCACAATAAAGAGGGTCTATAGTGTGTACTGTAATTACAGCAATCTGAGTGTAGTATTCTAAGCCAGAGGGCTAACAGACAGATAATTGGTATGTTATCAACTCGTTAAGCTCAAAGCTCATTAAACTTGTCTCCAAATCCTTGAAGACCCCATGAAATCGATTGACAAGCCCAGATTTACTTAATTTGTTGACGTTTCCAACAATTGATGCAATAATTAAAGGAGGAGATATACTTTCAAAAAAGTATTTAAAAATAAAAATACTAGAATGCAATAATGATCCTTTCAAAATCCAATTGAGATTTGGAACTTTAATTTAATAGCAGGGTAGCAAAAAAGATGCGGAGCTGGATTTTAATGTAAATGTAAATGAATGTGAAAAAAGTGGAATAAAAATCACAACTTTCCTATTTATTTCCACAGTTTTTCATTTTTATAAGTTTGAAAATGAAAAAAAATATTTTGTAAGATTATTACTGAGTATTACTGGATTATTTAGACTATTTGTTTCTTTTTTATGTTGGTTTCAAAGGCCTTGCTTAAGTTTTGATAGACGGATGGAATTTGATTATATGGAAGAATGAATGAAAATGATCTAAACCTAAATTAAAGGGGACCTATTATGCAAAAATCACTTCTATAAGGGGTTTAAACACAGTTGTGTAGCAACAGTCTGTAAATATAACCAGCTTCTAATGGTAAAAAATGTAATTTTTTATAAATCACACTTCATCAGGAACATTCTCCCTTTGTACATCTCATCAGAGGAGAAAAGTCCCGTCCATTAGTGGCAATCTCTAATAAAACATATGCTGGATAAGTTGGTGGTTCATTCCGCTGTGGCGACCCCTGATTAATAAAGGGAGTAAGCCAAAAAGAAAATGAATAAATGAATGAATAGTATTCAGCTTAAAGTGAAATGTTAACACACTTAACTAGCTTATTATGTTAACTAGGCAGGTTAGGATAATTAGGCAAGTCATTGGACAACAGTGGTTTGTTTTGTAGACAATCAGAAAACAAAATCTTCAGGGGGTAATAAAATTGATCTAACACTGTAAAAAAAAGCTGGGTTCCACACAATTACTTCATGTTGTCCCAACACAAATCGATTAAGCTAACATAATCGTTCTTACAAGTTTTAGTGGATTGAACATAAAACGTTAATTTGTCCCCAAAAAAACTCAGAAATTGTGTTGATTGAGCTCATTTTAAATAAGTAGTTTGAACAAGCAAACTACATGAATAAATACACTAAAATAAATAATACTTTCTCCAGAAGAAAAAAATAGGGTTGAGGAATGCAGGGAGGGATGAATGGATGGAGGGATGGATGGATGGATAAATGTGTCATTAATACATCGCCTCTGCTTTCCTGTTCATTTAAAATGTATTCTGATATAAGAAGTATACTAGTAGAAGCATGACATCAAAGACTAAAAATGGACTGAAAGGTTCTTTCACATCAGTAGACGTACATCAGACAATTTAGTGCTTTCCTGTTGTGATGACTGAAAGTGAATGTTTATCTGTAGCTAAAAGCAGCCACATACGTGCTTTATCTATTCAAACCCACAATCACAAAAGCGAATAATACGGAGTTGCTAGAGAGAAAAAACTTGTATAAAATAATAAGAGCTCTTACGCAGATTCATTTGAGAGTCAAAAAAGCCCTCTGAATATATCAGAATATTTATCACAGCATGTTAAGTTCACTGATTTTCAGACAGTCGTGCTTCTGGCACTCATCAACAAAATGTAGGTCAATTAAGCCCCCAAATTCAAACTGATATTAAAGTCGTACTTATGGCAAGACCAAATCTTTGCCACATTCAACAAAGAAAGTTCCTCTAAATGATTATGAATGGCCTCATCAATATTCCATCGTGCTTTATTCTCTGATGGATTCACAGTTAACATGCCAGCAAAAGGGTGAAGAGAAAACAGGGGTGTATGAGAAATAGCGAATATCCCAATAGTCCACAGGGTTGTCAGAAATGAGTGTCTGAAAAGTAAAACAGCACATGGCAGAATCATCTATCAAGCTGTTTCGTTCCCCTGTCCCTGACCCACTGTTAAACATATACAGTATTTGATTTGTTCCATCAAGTTGATTTTGAGTTTGAGTTTTATTCAGTCTTCTAGTGCCATTATTATGTTTCTGTTAACAAGATATAATCATTTTAACGGTGGTATGTCATAAAACAACACTTCCATGCCTCCAAATTTCCATTCCATAGTACACATTCCCTTCCAATTCAATCCATTTATTTTGTTGTGACATAATTTTGTTTATAGAATTACATTTAACCATACAGTACTCACAATGGCTGCATTTGTTTTAAGTAAAAACAGCAAACATTAATACTGTGAAACTGTGAAACATTAATACAATTTAAAAAATATGTATTTTCCTCTAAAAATTGTGAACTTTGAGCTCAAGAATCATTTTAACATGATTTTAGGCTCTGTAAATGACTATTATGGATGTTTATTATGTACATATTTTTCAGGATTTTTAGATTAATAAAATAGTATTCAAAACATAATTATTGTCACAACAACAAAAGTAATATTTGTGGCATTTTTAATCAATTTAATACATACGTGTTTAATAAAACTACTAAGTTCTATTAAAAAATTAAAAGAAAGAATAAAAAAATCTAAATTTTTAATGGCAGTGTATATTGAATAATTAAGACATCAAACAGGATAAATGCATACAATTTTACATGTGATATATGCATGTAATAACATTATTAACAAGTTACATTTTTAAAAATGCACAGTTTTAGAGATAGACTCTTATTTGAAGTTTAAAAGCTGAACTTGAAAAACATTATTGTAAAAAATTTAATAAAACTGACCAAACTTTACTCTGCAACTCATTCTAATGGAGTTCACACATACACACATATTACTATACTGTTACTACTGCTATTACTATGTGCTTTACATAACCTGCATACATCATGGTATTACATAATCTGAAACAACCTGCTTGTTTAAAACATAAGTGATACCACTCTTTTTCTTTCTAGGTGACAAGAGTTGTGTTGTCACGTCACAGTGCTGTCAAGCTCATGCTAATGCTAATGCTACAGGGTGAATGAGAGATTTTCCTGCTTCATTAGTCTCCCTGTAGGACCAGGAGATTATACACAGAAAAACAAGCTCCTGTCTCCACACACACACACCCACCCACACACACATCTCTCTTCTCCAATGCGTGCAAGGATGTGTGACTTTCCCACCCACTCTTTCGCTCAGTCTCTCTGTCACCTCCTCTTCTCTCTGCATGGAGGAGATAGAGTTTGCCTTTTGCTCCCTCTCTTGGCTTGCAGCATTTCTCAGATGCACATACAGCACATGCTGACACACATACACGCGCACACACTCTTCTGCCCGCTCATGCACACACCCACACACACAAACATACACCAGTATGCGGTAAGTCCTAAGAAGTAGCAGCGTCGTGCGGCATGTATGCAGAATATCGCAGACTCCGCTGCCTAGCTAAGTCCCCATGGCAACAAGAGCAGCATAGCCCTCTGTAGTGCTGTCAAATAACAAGAATATATAGAGAGAAATTAAAGGCAATTTTGTTTATATCACAACCTCAAACATAAAGATAAAAAAGCGTAAGATCCACTAAAGTGCTGTGTGTTGCATGAAGACAGGGTAGGACATACTGAGTAGCTCCTCCCCTTTTTGAAAAAAAAAAAGGCAATATCATGGCTCTGCCAGTCGTAAAGCTGCATATGACAGACATGACAATAAAAAAAGATCATACATTTAAAAATCCACTGAAGCGTCTTGTATTCTGCAGGTTTGTTTGACGTATTGACAGAATTTCAACTCAAACATGAAGCAAGGATGAGACATATTTAGTATATCTAGCCAATATCTAGCTCCCATTAAAAAAAAAAAAACAGCCAACAGGACAACAGCTCTGTCAACCATAAAGCAGCATCTGTTATCTCTTGACAGGCAGTTTCATTGTAATGTTAAGTCAGTTGGATCACTTTCAAACCACAAACGTTACAAACAGTTTGAAGAGACCTTCAGCCTTCATACAGTCCATTATGGGAAGTTTCCTACATTCCACTTATCATTTAGTGATTACGAGCTCGTCACATTCAAGTGCTTTGATGTCACTGACAACCGTATACATACACAAACATATATGTATATGTACAAACCTGTATAGTCAGCTTACTGACAATTCTGATAATTCTGATAATTCTGTCAAATACATGCTAATTTGGCTGTTTCTAAAACAAAATATGCTTCACACATTGAGTCTCTCACTCTCTCTCTCTCTCACACACACACACACACACACACACACTCACACACACACAATGTCTACCCTGGATGCAAGCAACGCTACTAAACGCAACAGAACCCACAATAAAGAGAGATTCTGTCGACATTGGATGTGGATAGGTGCAGTTTACAAATCGCCAATAATAAACTGACACTACATTCTGTTTATGGCACTGGCATGAATGGCTTTTTTTTGTTTTGTCATTTTATTGCATCCAGAGTAGACACAATATTAAAATACAGCTGATATTATGCTAGTTACTAACAGTAGGCACCTGGTACATGTATTGCAGTAGCAATTTCTGTCCAACGGTTTGTTTTACAAAGCACCTTGTATAAATACTCATGATGTTGCCACAAATTGATGACTTGGTCCTCCATCTCTCTTTATGTTTCATATGGTTCTCTTTCATCTTGTCGGGTCTCTTTCTGATTATGTATCAGTTTGGTTCACATTACACTCTAAAGTGAGTGTTTATTTTCCAGGATTCCTCACACAATATGCAATTTCAGATCATAAATATACAACATGTTAGATATTTGCAATTTGCAATCTGTCCAGTTATTCCAATCAGATTTAACCTCCATTTACACACCACAGGAAAATTTCCATTCCATAGTACACATTCCATTTCATCCTACATTTAATTTGATCTGAGACAATTTTGTTTAAAGAATTAAATGTAACCTTACAGTATCAATCTAAATGCTCACAATGCTGCTTTTATTTGATGTAAAAACAGTAATACTGTGAAACATTTTTTAAATTATTCCTGTAAAGAAAAAGGTGAACTTTGAGCTTAATATACAACATATTGGTTATTTATAATTTGCAATCTGTTAAGTTATCCCAATCAAAGCTATAACTAGGAATGCTGGAAGGGGAGAATCAGGCCCAAAATCGACCTGGAAATATTGTAGTGTGTTCCCCTCTGAAAATAAAAAAGCAAGATGTGTTTTCCATATCTATGAAAGCAGCAGAACTGATTACCCAGCTCTTCTCATCTCTGAAGGATTGTGAACAGACCTGTCCTAACCTATTCCCCTCTTCCTCTCTTTCACAGGTGCTTTCAAGCCCTCTCTTTCTTTCTTCTCTCACGCTATTCACTGTCAAACACTCTTGCGCGCAGCACAGTTACAGTAGAGTGACGTCCTTGAGGAGGCAGATTCCATCAACTATAAGAGTGTATTTTAAACGGAGGCTTTTTCAGACAACATTCTGTTCCCAATGCTCTCATGTGCGTCACAACTTCGACTCATCATCTGCTTTTGGTCAAAGTCTCTTCCTGCTCTCTCCATATCTGTAGAAGAAGTCTGCGGGAGCCTCAGCAAGTTTGGGCATATTTCTTATGAACTGTTTAAGCAACCCGCTGTGCTTCTGTTGTCTTAGATGCTTAATTTTAAAAAAAAATTATAATCTATGATAAAAAATGATTTGAAGTTCAAAATGACAGAAAAACCAAGAGAAGTTTCATGAAACGAGCTGTCAAAACCAATAACTCCATGTTCAGACTACACAAAAACAGTCAAATTCTTGCATGGTCTAATTATGTAGGGTGTCTAGGTGATTCAGTCCAATTCAGTTCAGTGCAATTAGGCGCAATTTAATTGAATTAAATTCCAACTTGATTTCTATAGTGCTTTTTACAATGTAGATTGTGCCAAAGCAGTTTAATGTAGATTAAGAAGAGACAAAAAAAAGACACTACGGTATTTCAGATTGTGGAACATTCAAAAATAATTTAAAGTTCAAAATGACAGAAAAACCTAGTGAAGTTTCACAAAACAACTTGTCAAAACCAATACTTCCATGTTCAGACTACACAAAAATAAGTCAAATTCTGGTGTGGTCTAATTATGTAGGGTGTCTAGGTAAATCAATTCAATTCAATTTAGTTCAGTTGAATTCAATTCAAATCATTCTATAGTGCTGATTTCTATATGCTTTTTACAATGTAGATTTTGCAATGCAGTTTAACATAGATGAAGAAAAAACAATAAAAAGCCATAACGGTGTTTCAGATTGTGGAACATTTCAGTACATTAGGCAGATGGGAGCAGTAGTATACCACTACTACACAAAATAGTTCTAGTGCCATAGTTCTAGTGTAGGTAATTTAAAACTGATTCATTTTAGTTTAATATGAATGTCACTGTTCAAGTTCAGTCCAGTTTAATACAAATGTTACTGTTGAAGTCCGATATACTGATTTTACAACATCCCACCAGACACACTTAATTATTTTTTACTTTTTTATTTTTCCACAATTGTGATGTTCTATCACATCTGTGATTACAGCTATACATAGCAGGTGGAATTATTTAACTTCTTTTTTTCATGGCTTTTCTGTCAAGACAGTCAGTACAAAACTGCATACACACTTGTTTATGGAAGCCCTTCTTAATGAGATCATGCATATTAATGCTAAAAGATGAAATGATGATTGGTTGGAAAGCAACATGCAGTCTGAAATGTTTTTTTTTTGTTCACGACCTGACAACAATTTACCATATTGTGTAGTCTAAACCCCCAGCATATGCCAGCTTGTTTAATATTCTAATTTATTTAAATAAATAAAAAACAATAAAGCACTAAACTCCTGTGAAATATTACAAGTGGATTTAGACATCTTAACATTATAATGAATTTCAAATTGATTCTCATTTACATTTTCAATTACATTTAACAGTGCTATAAAGTTAAAGACTGTCTACATCATAAGCGAGCTTTAGATTCCCAAATCGCAAAAAAGACACGCAAATTATCCAAAATTGCCTAATAAAAAAACACTTAAAACTCCTCCTTTTGTATTCCACATAAGTAAAAAAGCCATGCAAATTAAGACAAAAGTTTACGTTTTGTTTAAACAATCCAACATTTACACTGAAGTTAAATGGAGCAAAATGACTGGAGAAAAACGAAATAGTGTACCAAGACATGATGTTGCGATGTGCTGAATGTGTCTCAACTGCACAGATTTAGTTTCCCATCACTCTCTAGTCGATGCCGGGTCATGCCTGCTGCTGATAGTCCTGATGCAGTGACTCAAGCGCACGTCATATGTCAGACAGTGTTTACACACTATTCACCCTAAAGGCACATTATTACACTGATCTGACTGTAACCTGATGCGTCACCGCTTCGCTTCACTTTCATTCATTATTTCCTTTTTTATGTAAACACGAATAAAGTAGCATCAAGAAGTGAGCTGGATTCAGTCACTCGCTCCACCTACAAATCGCATGAGCGTTTACTTTTTTAATCATCCTTAAAAAGACTCGCCCATGCACTGCTGTGATTGGACAGTGCATGTTTTACACGACATCACAGAGCGAGAGGGACATGCATTCATTAACAGTGACCAGCTAGAGGACACTGGGATGTGCCAAGGAATATACACTTTTTGGGAGTATGTATGTTTAATGGTGTACAAAAAAAGCCATGGGATACTGAATAAGCATGGATGTTGCCAGCATTTATGCATTTGGGAAATTAATTAACAGATTCTCAGCTTATGGGAATTTATTATCTAAATATTTGTCAATATTTGTTTTATTATGTAAAGGTCTGATGACATTTAGTACAAATTTCAAATAAACATATTGCATGTTTGTGCAACAAATGACAACTGGTCAAAAATGTTTTCATTTGTTGTGACTGAAAATCAGGCTTATTCCACTAAATATTGATTTCTTATCCCATCTAAAAGTAAAACATTGCTACTGCATTGTCTAATATTATATTTTCATATTATATGCAAAAAAGTTTATTGTGCACTGCAAAAGTTTATTGCAAAAAAGACACACTTATCAATGTCAAAAATATATATATTAATCAGATAATATATTAATGTCTTCAAAAAACATTTCATTCCAAGAATTTTAAACTATATAATACTAATGACTATACTCGATTGACATCTATTAGTAAATGAGATGGAAACTGAAGTCTGTGACTTGGATTTGAGTAACTCTTATGTTGCAAAATCACTTGAGTTGATTGTCAGAGACTTGTAAACATGTCTGATGCTTAGCATTTTTATCCTCAAAGAGTTACATTTCAGGAGAAAGCAAGAAAAATACTACAAAATAAAACTAAATAAACCAAATGTAGGACAAATAATTGACCTAACATCCGATAAAATTTGAAGAAAAGATAAACTGACCTTGATTTAAAAACTTTTATTGCACTGGCCATACCCTATTTTAAGAGAACACATTAATAATCTACAGTACAAATCACTACAAACACACACTGCAGTTCAGAGCAATCCAGTGATGAAGACATTGATCTGTCTTTGCCACTTGAGCAAATGTATGACAACTCACACTGAGTCTGAATACCCCAGTCCTCTCATCTCTGCCTGAGTGACAGAACTACAGAAACTACAGAGCGTGCATATATATATGTGTGTGTGTGTGTGTGCGTGTGTGCGTGCGTGTGTGTGCGTGACACCTAAAGAGAGAGGAGAGGAGGGGGAAATGCACTGCAGGAGCAAGTGTTTAGACCTGCAGTGCTTCCTCTTTCATTCTCTCTCATGTCTCTCCGCTGATATATACGGTCTGCCAATGACCGAAAGTGCAGTAAATCCACTGAAGGCAATAGCCAGGAGCACA
>CAIGQW010053273.1:5008477-5026964 GCA_903798125.1 Danio choprae | reverse complement strand
ACACACACACACACACACACACAGACAGACACACACACACACACACATACAACAAAGGTCTTTTTTGAGTGGGTTTTATCTCTACTTGTTATCACAGAACCACTTCATATGTATCGAGAGAAATGGACTGACTTATGAAACATCCCTCTCATTTCATACACACAAAAAAAGCTGTTTCCAAGCAGCCATTCACCCACACACATACACACATATATATATACGCATGGAGTCTAACAGTCCGTTTGTATGAATAAACTCCTCACCCACGGCTCAGAGTCTGTTATATGTGACCCTGTGGAGGACGCCCCTCTTTCGCAAGCAAAAACTGCTTATATAAAAAAGAAAATCAAAGAAAAAAGCCACAAAGGAGACTCACAAGTAAAGAAGCAGCAGAATTTCCCATTCAAGACTGACAGAAAGTGCAGGTATGAAACACTTTGACCATCTGAGCAGTGACAGGAACGCTAACAGCAGCATCTGTTTTCATATAAATGCCATTCAAGCTAAAAGTCCCATTTTTAGTGTCCCAAGCAAGCATCCCTACAAGTCCTGAACCTGTTCAGAATCAATGCTCTCTTCTAAGCGCGAGCATGTGTTTCAGAGCTCTTGATGTGTAAACGTGAGATCAGATGAAGCGACCCACGTCTGCCTACCTGTCAGGTGACGAACGAGTCCGTTTGGCTGTGTTCAAGTGGATCTCAGACAGGCACACGGTCATGGGTGTGGAGAGCTCTCACTCTTTCTGTTTGACTCACTGCAGTACGCCTGGCTCTTCTGTCACACACATAATCTCGTCCTTTCCCCTCAATCCGCTCGCTTTCATTCAGGCACTCCAAGCATGGTTTGAAAAAAGGAAAGGAAAATAATAGAAAAAAAGGCAGGGAGGATGCGATGCCCTCCACAGAGTAGTAGCAGTTGGCTGAGCGAAGGGCTCTTTACTGCAGCACAGCGCAGGAGAAACACACGCGCACACACACACACACACACATGCAAGAGCTCCACACACGCTCTGACTGATCTACTGAAACACAGACACAGTGAAAACCTGGAGATGGAGTCTAGGAATGGTGAAGAGAATCTAAGGTTCTGGTTTAATTTGATTTGGTTTCTCCATTCCCATATTTTCTCTCTCTGCTGGACAGCACTATAATTTTATGCTCACCTGTCTCACTCTTGATTTTGTTTTATGTTTTCTGGTCTCTCAAATGTGACCAGGTCCTTTGAGAAGAAACCACAAGTGACATCGTTTCCATCCTGGTCCAAACATGGGCAACTTCCTAAACCCGGGTGCCATGATAACATTCGGAATGGGGGCGTTTTTTGAGAGAGAGAGAGAGAGAGAGAGAGAGAGAGAGAGAGAGAGAGAGAGCTGAACGTAGATTCAGATATTCAGAGTCTGAGAAGAGTCAGTTTAAAGTACAGTTTGTGCGGTCTGAGGCGTAATGACAAAAATATGAATTAGAGATCTGCCAATACAAATGATTAAGTAATAAATTGCAATTGTGTTTCTAACTGAATGACACTGATAGTTCAGAATCAGGGACTTAATTTATATTTTTGCTTATATTAATGTGTGTAATCATACTTTGTGTGGCTAAATGAATGAAATGCTGGCTGTCAGAATAAACTGAACATCCAAAATTGGATTTAAACTAGGAAATCAATGTTTAAGATTTTAGAAATTTGAAAAAAGGAAGACTTGTTTACATTCCGTTTCATGGTCACTAACAAACATTTTTATTTGTGATTGATATCTTGTAAAAGCATTCAGATGTTCTTGCTTCTGCTGAGGTACAAGAATATTGTTCTAAAATTACACCAATTATATTGTTATATTAATTCCATGTGATATATTTATTTTCATGTTATGGTCGAATACTAATACTAGCAATGAAGCAATATGGACATTTTGGTCACATTATCTTTATTTGCAAACTAATATGTATAAGTCTAAAGAATACAAATCTAGCTTGCAAATCTTTACTGCAGAAAATAAGGTTTGTCCCAAACAAACTTGAGTTTTTTGTTCTGTTGAACACAAAAAAGATATTTTGAAGAATGTTCGAAACCTGTAACAATTGACTTCCACTGTATACTATTTGTTTTTCATATTATGAATGTCAATGGTTACCAGTTTCCAACATTCTTCAAAATATATGTTGTGTTCAACAGAAAAATGAGTAAATGATGAGTTTTCATTTCTGGGAGAACTATATACATTTCAGTAAAAGGAAATAAAAAGAACAGAAGCATTTTGACTAGGGGTCTCAGACTTTTAGACCCTACGGCACATGACAACAAATGGCTTTCAACACTGTGCAAGCTCCATTGATTCAAATTACACACACACAGACAGACAAACGCACGCACACACACACACACACACACACACACTCCTCAAGGGTTTCTTTCATGATTAAAAGTGAGTGACAGTCAAAGTGACTGACGACCTGCCAATCCAAACATGCGCTTGGGCCAAGAGAGCAGCGTGTACCGTTAACATGCAAATGTAGCAACTCGGGCCATATTTACAGTCTGAATCTGCACTCTCTGCAGGCTTGACTTAGCACACAGATCCAAACTCATCCTGTGACTATAAATTATGACAGCAGAAAAAAACGGTGGATTATTCTGAGAGTGTGGTGCATTTTAGAGATCAGAAGTACAATATGAACCAGATCAGCTACCTGTCACTACTGACTAGGCATCTGAATACATACAAGACAAAACACAGTACTGCTCACTTTAGAAATCTTATTAGTTTAATTTTTAAAAATATTTACTTAAAACATTAATAGTACTGGAGTTATTCACATTTGAATACAGTACTGAAGTGTAATAGAAGGCAGATCACATGAGCTCTATGACTTAAATATCATTGTAGGTTGCTGCATTGGGTCAGTATTCATTTGCATAAAGTTAAAGCACTGAAACATTGATATTTAAATTCCTGTCTGGTAGATGCGTAGAAGGTAAGTGTAACAAAATGTCCTGAAACAGTTTTACAAGCCCATTTATATCCCTAGAAATTGGCCTCAGAATGAAAGCTCAGTTTTTACCTTATTTGGAAAGGTCATGAATATTAATGAGTTCTATTCTCATGCTGCTAGAGCTCATGTTTCTGATGTTTACACAGTGTGATGTACTCCTTTGTGGGCTTAATGTGTAACACAGACATTAAATAATAACAATCACAGTAGGAGCTGAGTGATACCACGACACATAAACTAGCATTAAACACTTATACTCAACAGTGTACCTGTCTGTTGCCTCATTACAAATGTTCACTGTAAAATTCACAATATCCAGTACACATTAAACTAACTAAAGATAAAATTAAAGAGACCTTATCCTTCTTATAATTATTATACATAATTATATTATAATTTTGTTTAGATGGCAGAGCTCAGACACTGTTCTTGTCTTGTCTTGTAACAATATGCCACGGACAAACAAAATGAACACCAGGACGAAAGAGTGTGCGACCCGAGATAACACGTTCGCTCTTGTCCTTGTCTTTGTAGCTAATAAATGGCTTTGTTAATCATAATTTAGTGTTCAATAAAAAAAATGTACAAATAAACATTCTTTTACGCAATTTTGCAGTATAAATAGTGCAAGTAGTGATCATTTACACTGAAAATAATAAAAATGTGCACTTTAAATACACGGATGATGCACTTATTTAACCGATATACAGACATGTTGAATGTTGAACACATCATGCATTCAACAGTCACAGTTTTGGTCACATAGCAGAAAGAGCTATCAGGCGCTGAGGTTGGATTACTTTATTTATTTAAAATTGTCTTAGCAAAATTCTCCCATTCTCCAAAATTCGCCTCCCGATGCTGAATGTAAAAATGTAAAAATGCTGGGTTGCACAGATTTGTGTTGGAAGAACATGAAGGAATTACGTTAAAGAGCCCCTTTTATGGGTTTTTGAAAATGACCTTCCATGCAGTGTGTAACACAGCTCTAAGTGAAGTGAAATATCCAGCTAAGGCTTAAATCTGAAAGTGCACCGTGTTTAAAACTATTGATTCATCTATAAAAGACTCGACAAACACTGTAGAAAGAAAAAGAGGAAGACAAACACTGTAGCAGATCCCGGTTGAATCAAGTCGCGTAGACGATGTGCCCTGAAGTGTGAGGGAAAGTTAGTGTTATTTTCCCTATCCAAAGATGAGGCTGTGAAGAATCGAAGTGGTTGAAGTTTATTTTTGCAAAATTACCTCAGCATTATAGCCCCAGCCTTGTGCTGTTCCCGTCATGTTTCTGACGAGTGCTTCAGCAATCTACACGCTTACAACGGGGGATTCGTCGGCTGTTTGTTAAAGGAAGGATCAGAAAACACTGTATGGGAATTTGTCAGAGCTTGACAGGAACTTTACAGTACACAGTTCTTGGATGAGTTTCTTCCTCCATTTCACAAGTAAGTGCGATTAAAATGGTTGCCTCCTTGTTTCCTCTAGCTTGCAAATTATGTATTTAATTATGTTTCGTTACTTGTAATCGCTTGTACTGTATCTGGTTAACTTTTTATATTCTCATATCGTGTCTAAAACCACTTTGAAAATGCAACACGTGCTGCATTGTTTACGGATTTAAATGTGTTTGTGAGCTTGCGATCCTCTGCCGTTTGTCATTGCTATGGCCACCGTCACCATTCCTACACACATGCGGCAGTCAAGTTTCAAAATAGTTTAGCTTTTGCCGCTGTGTGGATTAATACTGAATGTGTGTCACTGTTTTTTACCTATGGTTAAGAATAGAGCAATATGCTGGTGTTAAACTGCATTGCTTTAATGCACTCCTGTATTGGGCTCACACATACACTCTGCACTCTACTTCAAAATTGCTTATAAGCTGTGGTGGGCATTTCTCTCTGTCTCGCGCTGAACGCAGTCGACCAATCACAACAGACAATCACCAATCAGCGCAGTTTAGCCTCACGCTGAGTAGGAGTTTGGGAACAAATGAATCGCTGAACGAATCTAATGGGAGTCGTTGGGATAATTAGGTAAAAATAAATGCATATTATAAGACAATGAAAGTGTTTTTTGACCTTGCATGCATATCAGACTGTTGTTGGAGACCCCCAAAACCAAAATATGACCTTTTTAATGCATAATAAAACTCTTTAACTTATTAGCTTTTACAGATGTAAGCTGATTGAACATAAAGCAGATGTCGCAAAACAACCCTCAAGAATTATGCTGTTTCGGCTCATTTAAATTAAGTAGTTTGAACAAACAGAAAACATAATTTTTTTTGAGTGTACTATTTGGTAGGTTGATCATTTGTTTCACTAATTTAGCAACTGTTAAATGTCAACTGGAAAGCAGTTTGAATTTCCCCTTAGTAAAGAACATTAGTGTTTCATTTGGGACGACACTAAATTCATACACTACATGGTTCAGAGTATAACCTACTGTAAGTGTAAAAGTGCATAGTGTGTCATTTAGGATGCAACTATTGTCCCATAGCTATTTAAATTTAAACTAATGACCAGTAAAACATTATAGAATGTCTGTTAATGGTTTATTAATGAATGTTTCGCCTGTGGCTCACAAGGACTTAACAAAAGAGAGACACCCAAGAAAGCCACAAGAACAACCCAATGAAAAGTATTAAAGAGTGTTAACAACTCTCTTTAACTAAAAGTTCTGGTAGAAAGGAGGTGATACAGAACCATTAGTAAAAATGTGTCATTAGAAAAGGGTTTAAAAAGGAGTGGTAAGACAGTGTCCTACTAACCAATTTGTCTGCTGATTTTCTGTCTTAAAAACTTAGTTTACATAATAGTACATTAATCAAGGGGCGTTGGTGCACATGACTGTGTCTGTCAGCGGGTGAGCATTAACAGTGCCGCCAACTCAATCCCCTGCTGAGTTAATGGCCCTACAAACTCTCTTCACAGCTTCTGAGAACATCCAACCCGTTCTGTGTGCAATCCAGTAGTGAACCAAGAATGATTCTGGTCCTGTTTACCTCAGAAGAGTTTTCGCTAATCTTATCACAAGTGAATGATGATAGAGACAGGTTTAGAACAGAGTTTATTAGTTTGGTCAATTTTCGCAAATCTAACAAGAATAACCTATAACTTTCCTTTTTACAAATATCTAACATTCTAGCATAGAATATAAAGGTCTTGTTTCTTAAAAAAGAATAATGTTTTTTACTTAAAACAAGAATAAAAATATTAGGAATAGTGGTAACAAAAATAATGCTGTTTTTTTTTTATTGGGTATTAAATTAAGTGTATCTTTCTGAGCCCAATGGTAAATATAAGCATAAACATTTTGTTATATTTTTTTAGAAAACAAAATCTAAAGTCCTATTTGCTTTAGGGCTGCACGATTCTGGCTAAAATGAGAATCATGTTTTGTTTTATTTGCTTAAAATATAGAGCATGATTTTCTCACAATTCTGTAGATGTAAAATAAAGTTTTTTTTGCACGTCTTTTAAACAAACAGTGTACAGTTTACATGTCAGCTCACATGTAATTTCGCAGCCGCAAATACCTCATTGCATGAAGACAGAAATTACATTTTTGGGTGAATTATACCTTATAAATACAATATGTTGACTTTTTCAACACCATTTGGAGGTGTCCACATTGCTGAGCAACATATATAAAACAATGTGAAGACTTGTAAAACTGCCTATATGCTTCTTTCCTGAACTTGAAAATATAATTGGCTGAATCATAGAGATGCTGGATTAAGATCGTGTAGGGGGTCGAATCGATCAAAATCTTTTTTTTTTTAAGCATGTTTAGATATTTGTACTTGGAAAACTAGACAAAAATACTGAATATATGTATATGAATATGAGTATAGTGCTATTACACTGTAAAAAATGCTGGGGTCCACAAAACCCATGTTGTCCCAAAAAACTCAAGAATGGTGTTGTTTCAGTTCATTTTAAATAAGTAATCTGATCAAATGACAAACATAATTTTTGAGTGTAAATAAACAGACAAGAACTTTCAAATTCCCCCCAAAAAACTGCAATTCAATAAATTCAAATTCTTGTCATTTAAATGATTGTGGCTTGTGTACATTTCAATTCCAACTTCCAACAGACAACTCCTAAATTCTGAATTCTGCATAAACGTGCGATTAAGATAGAATTTGACCTCCAAAAACATTAAAGGCACAAACTACAAACTCTATATATTTGCTAATCCTCCTTGCTAGTCCTTTCAGATCATGAAATCATTTTACTGGGCTTCTTATAATTTAAGTAATCAATAAATGAGGAATCAAACCAGAAAGAGTAGGCAGAACAGTCTGCATTAATTAAACGTACATCGTTTTCTCATTGTAGCTGACAAGCACTCCTGCACATAAAACATTATCTGTGTCAAGGCCCGAAGGGACAAATACACATCACACACCTTTGCAGAGCAAAGTCACTCCATGAATTGCATCCTAATTCGGTCTATTACAATTCTTCACGTGTGCGTTGCACAGCTGCTCAAAGTTTCACATTGATTTTCTGCCCAAAAATAGGGCTTTGTAGTACATGATGAGAAATCTGTAAGAGATGTCAGTGACAACATTTGATTAGTCTGGCTTTTTTGGCAAATGCATTTTAGTCTGAATGGCAAAATTGGATTTCAAGTGGGGTTTTTTCATCATTCAGGACACAACATGTCTGTAACTAGGTTCAAACACAAAGTGATGCAGTGTCTATTTACTCTGAATTCACTCGATCACTTACAACTGTGGCATTAAATGGTGAATAAGCACTAGAGCTGCACGATTAAACAATTAAAGATTATGATCTCAATTCTAACACCCACGATTATGTCTAGTAAACCTTTGGAAAATACGATCACAGCAGTCATCCAGATCTGCGTTTATGCTGCAGCTGACACAGAGAGAGCAGTTGTAATATTAATATTCACTTTTCTTTTCGACCAAATAGTATCCTTATGTAGAGGAGTGCAGAGTAGAGAAACAAAGTGCGGATCCAAATGCAGCATTCAACACATTTAATGAAAAACTATAACAAAACAAACCAGGAACACACGGGCATCGTGGGAGCAACAAAAAACAACAGACAACCAGAGAAAAACACTGGTATACGAACCACAGCTGCATGTGTGCGTGCGCGCGCGTGTTTGTCCGGATGATGGTCAGCTGGAGCGGTTATTGATTGTTCCACAGTATCATGGTAGTTGTAGTTCTTGTGGTGTGTGTGTGTAGTTCACCAGCGATCTACAGTCCCTAGATCGCTGGTGATTGTTACAGGTTATTTCTGTTACAACTGTTCATTATTCAGATTTTGTAATCTGACAGCTATTTGAGACCTCAAATGAACATTGCATCAGCAATAGTTAAACCAATAGGTGGTGACATGGGAATATATTTGTCATTGTATCATATTCGTTCACGAGATATGTTTAAAAACAATTCCTCCAGTTAAGGTCCTGTTTACACCTGGTATTAACGTGTATTAACAGTGAATTAAGGATACCTTGTCCTGGTCTGCATTCTTTGAACATAATAATCACCATATTATGTTATATATCATCATAGGTGAGGAGTAGGTGGTCTTTTTGGCTGTTCAAAAGCATTCAACCACATGACCTTTGGAAGTGGTCAAATTGGTGGTGACAATCTTAAAATATTCTCTTGATTCTAGGGCTGCACGGTTAATAAACGGTGATTTTCACGTGCATTTTGGCAGTAAAAATGGCTCTGAAATCGGCTGTCACTCTCCAGCACTTGATTTCATATGAAGCAGCCGAAATCATAGATAATCATTCTGTGGTTTGACACCTGTTTGAGTAAATTTTCAGTAATCTACAGCTCTGTGTTGCTGCTAATGCTACATCTGAAAGCATGCGAACATACCTCATTTAATAGTATATGTTTTATAATTTCACATGTTTTATCATTACATACATCTATTCTGTAACTAATTCAGTGTAACCATAGCAAAATATTGTTATTAAATCTTTTTATTTTCAAGTATTTTGAAAATTTCTTTTAATTTAACCATAACAATTAATAGCTCTATAGTGCAATCAATATAATCAGATAACAGCAAAGCTCTCCCACATAAATAGCTATTATAACTGCATTAAATAGCCATTCTTACAGCACACTGAAAATATTAATTTGCTTTATGCTTAGCATTCACATTGGCGTTCTTAAGGGTGCATTTACACAAGGAATAGACTGATATTTTGGTCGCTCATGTACATATATATTTATCTATGCATTAGTACAAAATTATATTATTTAATTAAATTATAACTAGTTATTACAAAGCATTTTCAGTTTCAGTTTTCAGACAGAAATTTTCATTTTGGTGTATTCCTAGTTTTCACTTGTAATTCCAGTCTCATCATTTGATCTGCACCATAAAAGAAAACGATACATTTGATCATGATTCATTCATCTCACACTATCATTTTAAGCCCGAACCTAAACATAACCACATGCAAAACCACCGCGGATGCCAAGACGATGCGTGTTGGTCTGAACACATTCACTGTACGTGTGTAAATGCGACAGTGTTGAAAACCCGTGAACAGCTTATAGACGTGTAAAGCAATCAAAGCATCAGCAGTAATTCTTCCATCCCACACACAAACTAACATCTGCTGCAACAGATGTTTCCAATGCCTGTATTAAATACAATTAACATTGTGACTATGAAGAGACAAAAATGTCATGCTTCAGCATTCTGTCCTAAAGCTTTTTGTTCTGTTTATGATTTGCTTACATGTCTTTGGTTCATATTCTGACCACGGTTAAGCTAAACAACTCTGATCACTGATCTCTAAAACAGTCCGCTCTGCTTGTTTGGTGTGTAACAAGGTTTTGATGACTTCAAATGAAGCGCACTACCAAAGCAATTGCATTGGAGTTTGATGAAGTGACCACAACCTTAAAAAAATAATTCCTCCAAATAAAGCATTTAATTAAACTGCAGCGATCAACATTTTGCCTGAACTCTATTAAATGACATACTTTTGTTTTAATTGTCCATTTTGACTCATAGGAGGACTCTCTCTAGTGATTTGTGCAGCACTAATGTGTAGGCAAGCCGTTTCAGACACAAAACTAAAACTAGGCTCGTCAATTTAACATGTTCATTTGGTGCAATTATTTTTTTTAAATGAACTAAATTAACCATGCCCCCTGACCGCATGTAAATTCCCTGTACTAATTTGCACTTACCAAGAGCAGACGGAGCGGTTCACACAGGGCAAGATGCTGCGTTCAGAGACAGCAAGACACAAAGAAACACAGAGG
Organism: Danio choprae; assembly: GCA_903798125.1. NCBI lineage: Eukaryota > Metazoa > Chordata > Actinopteri > Cypriniformes > Danionidae > Danio > Danio choprae. Next base: position 5,016,683 of record CAIGQW010053273.1, on the reverse strand, counting down.
AAGAGGATACAGGGGTCTCATGATTTACATTTGAAAGCTGAACTACTTTCAACTTAACACTTAAAAAATGAGTTTTTGGTTCTGAAAATAAAGGGAGGCACAGTTAACCGAGAGAACAATTTTTAAAAAGCACAAACGACATGTGTCCGGTGTGAATGGCTCCAAAGTCTGCATACTCAATTTCTAAAGCTGCTTTTTTTGCAAAGTCTGTTCAACGATACCCCGTGACATTTATCAACAGCAGCAACAAATAAATTCCAGTTTTCACCTTTCACTGACACAAAAGCATCTTAGTATCATACTGGCATTTATATCATTACTATAGCAACTGATCTACGTCTAACAAAAATTGACTACATTATCTCAACAAATGGACCAGATTTCATCGCTACACAACAGCTCTTACAGTCAGTCCAACAGAGCAGCTTGTGCTTTAGCTTGATAGTTATTGTAAAAAAATGGATAAAATGGGAAAAGGATGCTCATTTCAGTCACATGCTTTCTTTGGTAATTTCCCCAAAAAAACGAAGTGCTGGAAATCTTCCTTCTGCCTTCACAATATACAGAGAATATCAAAATGAAGCCTGAAGATTGAAGATGAGATGGTTTTAGAAACTGACTTTGATGGATGAGTATTTGTACAAATATACCAAAATAACATCCATGAACTACAAAAATCTACGAGAGGGGAACTAGAATAATCTACATGTGATTGTTCAGCACACTGGTGGGCCGACGCAACAATTTTGTAGCCTCAGCACAATAATTGTGTGTGGCTCTTCTGATGCTCTCTCCCACTGTGGCAGCCATTAGGAGATTTATGTGAAAAGATATTATGAGAAAAGATTCTGCTATTCATCGAGTAAACACGCACAGTATCAGACTCTTCTGACTTTCACTGGGATTTGAAAAACAAAATAAAATAAAATAAACCTTAAATTGACTTAAAACAAGAACAAATATTTAGAATTTGGGTCAATAAATGAATGCTGTTTTTTATTAGTTATTGAATTAAGTTGATCTTTCTGGCTGAAGCACAATCACATCCTTTTGATAATTCTTTTAGTAACCAAAACCTAAAGTCCTATTTGCTTCGCAAGTAAATTTATCTTGATTTAAGCTAGTTTAAAATAAAATAAAAGGTCATGCGGTGGCGCAGTGGGTAGCACAATTGCCTCACAGCAAGAAGGTTGCTGGTTCCAGCCTCGGCTGGGTCAGTTGACATTTCTGTGTGGAGTTTGTATGTTCTCCCCGTGTTTGCGTGGGTTTCCTCCAGGTGCTTCGGTTTCCCCCACAAGTCCAAAGACATGTGCTATAGGTGAATTGGGTAAGCTAAATTGTCCGTAGTGTATGTGTGTGAATGAGTGTGTATAGATGTTTCCCAGTGATGGGTTGCGGCTGGAAGGGCATCCGCTGCATAAAACATATGCTGGATAAGTTGGCGGTTCATTCCCCTGTGGTGACCCCAGATTAATAAATGGACTAAGCCGGAAAGAAAATGAATGAATGAATGAATGAATGAAATAAAATACAAAAAATTAACACTATGAATGGCTATAAACTGATGATAAAGAACTAGATTATGTATTTAGTACTTGAAAGTAGTCAATAGTCCAGTGTTAACTATCTAAACTAAACTATCTAAACTATATTTTAGTCCGTTTGGCCAATTTCAGACTAACTACAGCAAACAACCAATTATGTCAGAGGATCTGATTCTACAACCCTCCCATATTTATAGAGTAATAATCCTAAAAACACACTTAAAATATTTTATAACCTACACACAAAATAACACCAAAATCTGAAGAACTGAAGAAAAACTGAATAACGGAATGCAAGAAACCTCACAAATGACCACATTGTTCCTCTCCCTCCAGTAAAGTCATCTTTCTCTCCATTACAGCCAACTCTATTGATGCTGCACAGAGTTTGTTCACCTCTTATGCTTCTATCATTACTGCTACTGTACACCCAACCGGTCGCTAAACTCAGTCTCCTGTGACAGCGTGGACCCCAGAAACTAACCTAATGATCATTTACTGTTTCTGGCTGGCATTACTCACAGGAAGTATAATGGGGACGATTGCGGTGGAGAGGAATAAATAGTATGAACAATAGAAAACGGAGGCCTTGGGCACAATGACAAAGAGGAAAGTATAACTTCTCCACATGAAGGTAAAAGAGCACAGATAGCGGCAATTCAGTTTTACATGTTTTAATTTCAAGGCATATTACCCTGAAGTTTAGAATGCAATGCTTCATAACTTGTATGCATCTATAAAGACATGCTAGACAGGCAGAGCTTTACATTAAAACATGATGAACGGCAAATGTGTCGCTCTACTTTGGCAGGCTGAATTTTATATACAGTAACAGGGTTCAACCAGTGTTGCCACATTGGGCAGATGGAAAAAAATTTAATCTTCTTTAAAAAAAAACACCCAAAAAAACGGATAGCCTTTTTTTTTTTTACAAAAGGGCTAATAATTTTGACTTCAAATGAATATATCAGAATTAGACAGAGAATGGAAGGCAAATATCAACAACATACCTTTTTTTAAAAGTTTGGGATTGTAATTATTAGCTGTACTGTGAAGTTTTCTCTCTGGTCAAGTTGTCTAGAGCACGTTCATGCTTTCAGAAGGCATGGTTTGGAAGGCAAATTGCAGTATGGGACATAGGCTTTCAGTGCTATCAGGCTAATGTTAGCATTTTCCAATATCTCCTATACTGCATCTTTAATCACATAAAACTTCCCAACAACCAATAACCACAGTGACTGATTGCCGAGCAAAAAAAAAAAAAAGAGTTAATGCCAAGTCTCGTAATTGTGTATAATATCCCAAACCGACACCATCTGCTGCTTGTGTCTCTGTGAAAATCAGTATGACGCTGAGGCTGTGACATGCCATTCAAACCGCTAACCACACCTCACTAGCGTGTTATTATACTATATCTGTGTATCCGGCTAACCTTTTCAGGAGCTTGGTAAACAATTCTCCTTTCACAATTGGCAACGAAGCTCTCAGCTTGAATTACTTTTCCCATTCATATAACAAATCTCAGGCAGAACCGCATAGCAGGTGGCTAATTCACACGTGCCTCAAAGCGGACAGTGATATATAACTGTGACATATGACATCAAGGCCTAGTTTACCACGGTTTTCCTTCGCATACATAACGTACGGATTTAAACTAACACTTGTAGTGCTATGAATACTGATTAAAGCTCTCCTTAAGTCGTCCTTAAACACCTTTCTTTATTTATCTATTTATTTAATTAGCGAGATATCACTCTCTCTGCTGAAAGTCACCTTAATGAGAGGGATAAATTGAAATCCGTTACGAATTTTCTTCATGGTTAACAATGCAAGAAATTAGCGAATGCAATTACTTCCAAGCACGATTTGATTACAGGGAAATAAATGGAGGCTGAATACCAATATATATTTGCTCAAACTCCTGGCCACCGTGTTAGCGATTCTCATCTGAAGGGCCTTCGCTATATCTCAAAATCCAGTGCACAACAACAGCAACAATGAAAAATCAATGCACGAAAACTATTGTGTTCAAGTCAGTGATCCTGACTTCAGACGGTGGTTTGAGGCTTTAGCTCACAAAGGGAGCTTAAGATTAATGAACATCCAACAGGATGGCTCCTCTGACTTCATTAGGGAGTCTGTGATGCAGCAAACGGCATCGTTTTATGATATTTACCCCCACATCTGGCGCCGTGACAGCCTGATGGATTATGGTTAGTGTGTTTATCCTGACAGGGGACATTAAATGAGAGTTTATTTGTTTATTTGGCACTGGCCTGAATCTTTTCTGGTGTGTGTTTGTGATCGATATGGCGATATAGAATCATATTATTCCAGTTTACTCAGTGATGGGCAACCCAAAATATTTGGACATGCGTTTCTACAAATATGCTAATCTATTTAATTTCAGTTAACATATTTTATGTGCATATTCTTTCAGCATTTTAATATAAATCAGTGATCATTTTTAATATACTAATTACAGTTTATTAATTCATTATTAACAATAGTGTTTTGTTTTATTAATTAAATACCTTTAATCAATTTAAATCAAATTCTTGCAGCTCTCTTGGAAGTATGCTGTAGTTGTATTTTAGTATCATTTTTAATAAGTAGTTTACATTTTCTGTCTTCGTTTTTGTTACTTTTTGTACTTTAGATGACTTTTTTTATTAGCTCTATTTTTTACTGACACCTTTGTCCTTATTGATTCACAAAATGCTAATCATTGAGTAACATCACAGTGTGAAAAAATATATATATACAGGTCAATCTAAATGATTTTTACCCATGGTTCCTGGAAAAGTTAACAGCACTATTAGTACAAAAACATAATTTGTTCATTTCATTTTGTACAATTTGTACAAGAACTAATTTACAATATTAACTAGTAATATTAGTAATATTCATTCATTCATTTTCATTTCGGCTTAGTCCCTTTATTAATCTGGGGTCGCCACAGCGGAATGAACCGCCAACTTATCCAGCATATGTTTTACGCAGCGGATGCCCTTCCAGCTGCAACCCATCTCTGGGAAATATTAGTAATATTGTTAACTGTAATTTAGAGGTTTAAAAATGGGCAACTTTGATTCTTTTCCATTAAAATTATTGGGTCAATTATTTCATTGGGTGAACTAGTTGGCAACCACTGCTTAGGCTGTTTTTCTAGAAAAAGTTTAGAGAAAATGAACATCCTAGCACAAGAATCAGCCATTAAAACAAGGTTATGCAACATACCAAAAAAAGAACCCACTGATGGCCTATCAAAACAACACAAAACCATTAAGTGTGAAATGAAAAGTTAAGGTTTCTGCTATTGCATGAGCACAAAACTGAAGAGTTTCCTCTTTGAAATCACTTCAAATTTTAAACCCTTCGTCCCTAAAAAAAAGTGCTTGCCTATCCATATTAAAATGAAAGTATGACTTCAGTATATTCTTCTAAAATGCTCGAGTACATTGTTTTAGCACATGATACACACCGGGCTGACATTTGATTGCTACTGTAAGGCAAACTCTCTAAAGTTCAGAGATAGAGAGAAAGAGAGTATTGACCTTCATAAGTCTGGGAAAGAGGCACGCCGTTCAAATGCAAAGCTAAATCCATCCTCTTCATCCTTTCTGCTTACATTTGTTCAAGCTTATTATTGCTTCTCTTGAATGAGTGAAGAGATTATTGCTGAACTACATGTCAAGCTTGGTTTCATATGGAGTAAAAAAATTCACAAGCGACCATTTAAATTCAAACAACGTAGCTGAGAATCTTCATTTGGCGCCACCATCTGATTTTCTGTCACCTCGGAAGACAATAGACATTTTCACACTGACTCGCTGTCTACAGGTCAACTAGGATGGAAAAAAGTAATTATGCTCCAGTAATTGTAGATGATTGCGTTGAGGAGTTTTTAACCAAACTGAGAAAGGCTCCAGACTGTGAATAACATGACAAATTCAAAGCAATAATTTAAGATCTACAGAACATGTCCTGGTGCACTTAGCATAGACTGGTTATGTTTAATACTTCCTTTTGTCTACGTTTCTTTCATATTTAATCAAAGTACCAAAGTTTATTTGAAAGCTGAATGACTATTGTCTTTTCAGTAGTCTCTTTTCACTTGTTTGGTTTGTTTCAGTTTCAGATGACAGAATTAATGGAGTGCAATGAGAGTAAATCACTTCCACATCTATAACTAAATTTAATGCCAGTAACCTTTTAATTGGCCACTAGCTAATAAGTAACTGAGTTAGAGGAGGTTTAAGGTAATAATTCACAGGGCAACTTTAAGAGCAACAAAACTATATCTGGATTCGATATCAGTTGTTGGCCATTTTTTGAAATCCTCCAATCAGAATACAAGCAGCAAATTACGTGATTGCCTTTGAGCTGTCAGAAGGTTATTTGTTGCTAAAAGGTATACAGCTGTGGCTAGAGGTTAACTTAGTGACCTCTATCCCAACCCTAAACCTACTCCTTACAGTAATGTAAAAACAGTAATTATTGTTTTACAGCAATTGTATTGTTGTAATAATATAAATAATTATAACTTAATGTTAACTTCCATCCCCAGCTGTATTCCTTCTAGATTTTACCCTGTCCCAAAAATTTCAACAAGATGGTGGTTGCTCAGCGACAGAGGAGCTCGGAGCAAGCTGATGGGAGCAGACGATAACAATGATTTTGTTGCGCTAAACAGTTGCCCTATGTCTTACCTGGTTTCCCGCTGATGGCAACATTGCCAAGAGCTGCCAGCCAACATTGCTCTAAAGGTTGCCGTGTGTATTATCACATCTAGAGTAAGTTTTTAGTATATATTTACTCATTACCTTAAACACACGGAGCATTTTAGAGTTCAATGTCAAGTGCTGAAAGCACAGGTAAAGAACTGTTGTTGTTCATATCAGTAGATGCTTTGTGTATTTGATATGCTGTAAACTCTAGTGTCTGTGCACCTGACTCACTGTTGTTTGGCTGAGAGCGCCTATGTTTCTCTCAAACATGCCAAGAACGAGAACATGAGAGTTTCACATCACTAAAAACTGACACACTACATGTAAATAACATTTTATGCATATATAATATGTGCCAATATGTAAATATGTAAAAGTATATCATTTGGAATCATTCAGCTATTAAGAATAAGCCAAAGATTGCTGGTACCTTCCATAGCTCTTTACTAGTTGAATAGTGCACTACATATCATATTACGATTCACATTTTTATTTTAACAAATCAGTTTCAGCAAGGGCATACAATGTGTTGTGTACAATATTCAGGTGCCCAGCAGCTTATCAGTAGTAGTTTTGTTGTAGCAGAATTAGTAGTATTATAGTTACTATTTCTGTTTGTTTTACTAATAATTTGTCAAGCTACACATTTTTTTATTAAAGTATTCAAATAAAAAAATGTCTGGCCGGCATCTTTATAAAAAGATTAGTGTGTGTTTGTTTATGTGTTTGTGTGTCTGTGTGTTTTTATCTCAGTGGAAACTGAATGCACACAGACTCATGGGGCCTTGTGTCAGTGTGGAGACCTAAATAGAGGTCTCCACAGTTAACATGCTTATAAATCACACAGAGTGAGGTATTTTGACAATGTGAAATGTTTCCTGTAAGGGTTGGGTTTAGGGAGACAGTTGAGGTAGGGGGATAGAATATACTCTACAAGGACTTGATGCTAACTAGATGATGTCAACCCTCTGAGGGCTTTAAGAACAACACAAAATCTTAAGCAATACACAAACCTTCATTGAAAATGTATTACACAAATAAAAACAACCTGTTTGTAAGGGACATTATGCACTGTATAACTGCAGGTTAACTATATATATATATATATATACTGCTTACATACTGTAAAAAAAGTGATTACTTAAAAACGTGAGTAATCCCATTGCCTTTAAAATGACAAGTTGATTTTACTTAAAAATGTAAGCATTTCTGTTGTTACCTAGAAGTGTTAAGTTCACTTAAATAATTTTTTGTAATTTTGCACATAGCTCATGTACTTAATAATTTGAAGACAATGGGTTCACTTGCTTTTTCAACTAATCCCTTTTTACAGTGTATACACAACTTAAATTTTCTAAACTTTGACTGTGATGTAATAACGTGCACCTTGTGTAATGCTGCTTTGTAACGATAATTATTGTGAAAAGCACTATACAAGTAATCTTGAATTGAATCAAACTGAATATAAAGTATACGGTCTGTCCAGTAGAAACATCATTACAGTACGTCTATAGAGAGTCCCATCCTAGATAGCAAAAACAAATGTGTGTTTGCATAGCTTGTATCCCTAATGTTATTGAGACCAAATCTCCCCACAAGTATAGTCATACCAGTGAATTTTGACCTTGTGGGGACATTTTTTTTGGTCCCCATGAGGAAAATTGTTCATAAATCAAATTAGGTATTTTTGAAAACGTATATATGCAGAATGTTTCCTGTGAGGCTTTTGTTTAGGAGTAAGGTTGGGGTAGGGGAATAAAATATATAGTCTGTACAGTTTTAAAATCCTTACGTCCATGGGAAGTTCCAATAAAGATGTACACATGTTTGTGTGTGTGTGTGTGTGTGTGTGTGTGTGTGTGTGTGTGTTTGTGTGTTAGTGGGTGTGTGTGTGTGTGTGTGTGTGTGTGTGTGTGTGTGTGTGTGTGTGTG
>CAIGQW010053273.1:4937817-4984333 GCA_903798125.1 Danio choprae | reverse complement strand
CTGCATAACGGGTGAGAAGTTTTAGACTGTTAAGACTGAGAAAAACATTAAAGTTCAATATCTCAGAAGAACCAGAATACAAATAGAACTTTAAAACAGAAAGGGGCAAGGTTTTTATATAATACTAGTAAATGAAATAGTTTTCCATTCATAATCTTGAATTAGTTTTCATTTTAGGTTTAGTTAAATAAAGAAAAAGTGTTTTTGTCATTTTTGTTAGATTATGCATTTAATAATATTTAAATTTTCAATGTTTTTTTCTTATTTTAGCAGTTTGTGTTGTTTTTGTACTACAGCCCATTTCATTTCAGTTAATTGCCAATGCAACACTTACATTTTTTATCTAACAATAGAGCCTCACGGTGGCGCAGTGGGTAGCACATTCGCCTCACAGCAAGAAGGTCGCTGGTTCGAGCCTCGGTTGGGTCAGTTGGCATTTCTGTGTGGAGTTTGCATGTTCTCCCCGTGTTGGCGTGGGTTTCCTTCGGGTGCTCCGGTTTCCCCCACAAGTCCAAAGACATGCGCTATAGGTGAATTGGGTAGGCTAAATTGTCCGTAGTGAATAGGTGTGTGTGGATGTTTACCAGTGATGGGTTGCAGCTGGAAGGGCATCCGCTGCGTAAAACATATGCTGGATAAGTTGGCGGTTCATTCCGCTGTGGCGACCCCAGATTAATAAAGGGACTAAGCCGAAATGTAAATGAATGAATGAATGAATCTAACAAGTATAATTTCAACTTTAGTTTAATTATTATAACTTACAAATCTAGAACAATTGAGAAAAATACAAAATTAGAGAAAACTTTCACATTCAAAAAAATGTTACTTTAAAAAATAGATTTAGTTATAATAGCAGATATTATTAAAGTTGAAACCCTCTGTTCTACAACAAAGTATATATTTTTAAGTCTGTGTAAAATCAAAATGTACAATTTTTATTTTGTTAGATCTCTTTCTCGTTGGCGGCGATGTGAACGCATGGTTATGGTTAGTTTGCTATGAGGGAATGATGAAGCACAACTGCATGCCTATATTATGAATTATGAAAGCCCCAACCCCTACCCAATATTCTGTTTCAATTGGAAGTTCCGGTTCATGTGGAAGTATTATCATTTTGAGCAGCAACAACAGTATTAATGGGGGATAACATTTTTATAGCTAATAAAAGCTAATAATTATAGCTATTATATATTTTTATTAACAACAAAAAACAATAACTGGGCATTGCATTAGCCAAGTAAGCATCACATTATTAACATTAAAAATAGATAATCATTTTGAGATTTGCTAAAACAATTCAACAAAAAAAAACAGTATGTGTGTTATTAAATTTTTGCATTCTTAAAGGTTAACTCTGATTTTAAGATGATACAAAATAATTGTACATGTTAAATAGAGGAAATGTGCAATAACAACAAAATATATATCATATCAAAAATTTCTAATGTGGTTTTTTAAATTATGACCTTGTGATCTCTGAGATTTCAAACAAAACATTGTTCAGTCATTAATTATTGTGCCATTCTTGCAATGTTTCCTGTTTTTGATGTGCAGCAGTTTCCACAGAAGCACAAACGCGTGCCTATATTATGAATGGGAGACGTCACAGCAAATACACAGCATACACACACAGAAACACCAAGGTTGGTCTAGATGCCATTCAAACTGATGACACGACCACACATGCCAGACATGAAAAGCATCTTGTGGCTCTTTATCCATGAGTTCTCCTGTCAAAACACGCTTTAGGGTTCCAGATCTAAAAATAAAGGCAATCCCATGGAGTGTTTTATTCAAAAGGCTCCACTATTTATGAGAAAAGAAAACTAGAGGAACCGCATCATGCATATAACTGGTCGGGATACAATTTCATTGTATGGTCAAGTATGCCATTTATTGCTCTTTGTATCATATACAGGCCATATACAGCTCATAGGCCGTCAAGGTCCTGTGATCAGTTTCTTTTATCTGTCCCTCGGTCTCGCCGCAAATCAAAAGGTGATCGAGTATTCTGTGTTGCGGCCCCAAGGTTCCATCTGACCATCAGGATTTCTCCATCTTTGGATGCTTTTGAAATCTAATTAAAAGACTTATTTTACTCCCAGGCCTCACGGTGGCGCAGTGGATAGCACATTCGCCTCACAGCAAGAAGGTCGCTGGTTCGAGCCTCGGCTGGGTCAGTTGGCGTTTCTGTGTGGAGTTTGCATGTTCTCCCCGTGTTGGCGTGGGTTTCCTCCGGGTGCTCCGGTTTCCCCCACAAGTCCAAAGACATGCAGTATAGGTGAATTGGGTAAGCTAAATTGTCCGTAGTGTATGAGTGTGAATGGGTGTGTATGGATGTTTCCCAGAGATGGGTTGCAGCTGGAAGGGCATCCGCTGCGTAAAACATATGCTGGATAAGTTGGCGGTTCATTCCGCTGTGGCGACCCCAGATTAATAAAGGGACTAAGCCGAAATGAAAATGAATGAATGAATGAATTTTACTCCCATGCATGTTATTTTATATCTGTATTTCAGTTTATACCTATAGTATTTTTGCTTAGATTTTTAATACAAATTTATATTTTATTTTTACATTATATTTAATTTTGTTTTATTATTGTAAAGTACTTTGGATCAACGGTTGTGTAAGAATTGTGCTCTATAAATAAAGGTTACCTTGCCTAAACACAAATAATTCATTGCAGAAAGTTCTGACGATAACACAATGAGCAAGGAGACCCACAAATGTAAAAAAAAGATATATTCGCTATTGACAGTCCCTTATAATATATGATAGTCCACCAAAGGATGACAATGTGTGCTAGCAAAATAAATATTGTACATTTTAATTTCACACAGACTTTAAAACTGTGATTTTGATCACTACAGTAAACATCAGTGTTTATATCCTGACTATAAACCGTAATGCCAGTACTTCTGTGACAATCTGAATGTTTGTAAAAAAAAAAATAATAATAACGCTGTTTAAAAAGACTAATGACAGAATCATTTTAATAATCATACATGACAACAGCTCTTTCTCAATTTCGTCTCTGATCATAAACTTAACTGCACATCTGGATTCAACCTATTCAACCGAGTATTTTTATAAAGTCTCAAGTCACTAAACTAAATAAACCAGGTTTTAAAGCTATTTACAGATAAAGCAGGTATACGAGAAGCTTTAATAAACTCTCAGCACAGGCCTGAAGATCCCCAGTTAAACATGCTGTCGATCAGCATAAGTGCAACACACAGAGAGAAGGCTGATTCTGCCAGTCTGAGTTATTTCTGTAGAGCCGGTGTTTGAAACTGCAAATGAATGCTGCACCCTGCACTTACATTGACTGACAGCTGCATCTGGGAAGCTTTGTACTGCATCTGCTGCTGGCTTATGTAATACATTTAAAACGGGCATCTTACAGTCATTTTAGAGAACAGCTTAGATAATTGATGCAAATTTTGTCAAAATTTGCTCTCGCCATCTCTCACACACATACATATTTGCACTCTAGGACAGAGAAAACTCTTACAAATCCTTAAGCTTTCCAGCAAAAATTACACAGCCACTGCTTTCCACTGTTAACCCAAGAGCATCAATTACTGCTTAACTGGACTTGAGAATGAATGACATGTAAAACAAAAAAAATACATTTTTAATAGAATAATTACACTATGGCTGACACCTGATAAACAGTTGATAACTAAATTATTATTTTAATAATTGATGATTCATTCATTATATTTTGATTAGATTAAACAGGCTATTTGGAAGAATCAGAAACTTGTCATTTCTGACACTGGTGACTGTGAAGCAACCTTTTTGCTAACGTTTACATGTTTTTGTACAATGAGTGTCATCCTGTTCTTTGCATACTGACATTCCTGAGTAGCTCTTTTTGGTACCAATGAATTGGGATATGGTAAATATTACGTTTAAGCATTATTAATTGACGTCTTAATGTGTTTATTTTTAAGTGAGTGTTAGACGGTGGTCAGTGTAATCTACAAGTAATAGAAATCTTAACATAAAAATAGTTTTAAAAAAATCGATATCATTCATTGTATCAACATATTATCTTGTTTCAGAGGGTTTAGAATACAGTTAAATAAAGAGTAGAATCTTAGTTTGTATAATTCCACGTCTTCCCAGCATTGAAAGAAATTACAGTCCACAACTACAATATGTTTATAGCCCACAGGCCTACATTTTTAATTTGGTATGCATAAACAGAATACATAATCAGCTATTTCAAAAACTGCACTTCGGTTGAACCTTTAGTTAACGATTATTAATTTAATTTTTTGTAAAGAACACTTTAAAAGATCCATTTATTCCTATAAAGAACATTTAGTAAAATGGATTGATTCCATTAATGTAAAAGGGTCTTCGTGGAACCATCGTTGCCAATAAAGGACCTTTATTTTTTAAGTTGTTTACGAGTCATGATTAAAAGTTAAAGAAATTAAATTACACTAAAGTGCAAACTTTGGTAGCCTACTACAAAAAAAGTAATGTTTTTAAAAACAGATTTTAATGGATGACAAATCAATTAAAACGGGCCAGGTAATCATGTTACGCCTTCTCACGGCAGGTGAGTTTGCAATTGCGAGCTCCGCATCCCGCGCGCCGCCGCACATATACACACACTTGAGAATAGTGTAGCCTACACTTTCCTTTTGCTTTCTCCAGCACGTTTCAAGACATATGCATGCACAAATTGCTGAACGTACCTTCTTCCACGCTGACATTCTATGTATTCCTTGAGCTTGCGGTTACATTGTGATGATGGCAGGGAAGTTTGGAGTGCATGTGCTGAGCAGTCGCCGCCCCGCGGGTGCAGATGCGGCTCCCCTGATGCTGCTGGAACTGATGCCGTAGTTCCCGTCACCGCCGCTGAGAGGCGCTGTGCAGGTGCTACGCGCTCAGTCGCCATCATGATGAGGTCGGAAACAAGACAACACGAGAAGCAGCACGGCGGGATTTTCTTGCATTTATATTTCATATGTGGGATTTTCGATCTCATTTTCCTATATGGGCTACATGATTAATGTTGGATTTATATTAAATGTGTCTAATATTAAGAAATCGAAATGCTTTGACTTCGGTTAGTTGCCCTCACCGTCCACTGTACCTGTTTACATATTTCACAAGTGTTTTTTGTTATTATATTGTGTAATTTTGTGTAGACCTGGGTAAAGAGTCTTTTTGATTCTAAACCGCGGATATGTCCGTCAGAAAAGAAGGTACGTAACGTTAGTAAAACTATATAGTTTGTATGCATTAAAGTGCAACAAAACTAAATGTTTGGGACACGTGCTTTTGTTGACATTGAATGTAATGTTGAATAGATAAAATTGTGGTGTTGGTGTTACAAATTCAGAGAATTTTTTTAATTGACAAAAATAATGAAAACTTAGTGTTAGGGGACCAGAGCATTTTAAAGATAAATATTAAGGATATAAAGGTACACTTGACGCAAAGATTAATTTTTATAATGTTATTGAAAATAACTAAAAACAACTCTGTCATCAAAAGGACAATTTTAGATAATATAACTGAAGAATAATATAACAGTGTTTACGTCATAGCTTGTGCTTGACTATAAATAACCTTCAGTAGTTTGAAGAATAATCTGCTAGTCCATATCAGAACAGATGAATATGCATATTCTAACTGAACTAAAAGACTAAATTGATCAATTAATGAAAATACATGTTCTAACTTAGTATTCCAGTCTAAGGTCCTGCAAAGACTGTATGCTGCAGCGCAAGGGCCCAGTGTGTTGCAACCTGCTGCCCAGGAGAACAGTGTACTTGCACCTGTGCCACCTGTACAAAAATCTCAGTCCATCCCATCCAAAAAGTCAGGTCTGAGTTTTGCTTCATCTCCAAGTTATCAAAGTTTTAATAGGGGACCTGACTTCTCATTTGATTTTTTTTTTTCCGTCTTTTTCCGTCTTTTTAGGTAATGTGAAGAGTACAGCTGTGCAGGGTAAAAAGCTCTACACTGTACTTCCTCCTCCTGAAGGCTACTTCATTACTAGCGGGGATATTTCAGTCACAGTGTCCAATCCAGATCCCACTGACTCTGAGGACAGCCCAGCTGGTGAGTTGGTGAATCTGATTAATGTCAAAGTTTTGTACTGACTGTAAGATTTCAGCTTATTTCAAGCTTTTTCAAAAGTTTTTGATCTGAAATGTTTTGAGCTTGTCCACTTTCACCCACTTCGGTTCTACACTGATCCCTTTGCTTTTGTAGTACAAACATTAATGGGTTAAAGTAAATTCAAATATCCTCAAAAGGCCACCTGCTCTCCACCTACTGGCTTATTACCTAAACAATATGGGCCTTTTTTTAAATGTGCTAGTCAGACAGGCTTTAAACTTCAACATCTGAAATCCTAAGTTTGGTTTGAAAGTGGAAATAATAAAAAATGCAATGTTCCCTCTTTACAATCTACTGATTGTAACAAACCAATGGCATTCAACAAAGTTTTGCGGCTCAAAACAGAAATGTAAGATCCTGTGCTTCGTATTATTTTCCATTGTGTCCTTTCATGATCATATGTAAATTGTGCAAGAAAGATTAGAAAAGACTTATATATGCATCCTCCCATAGATCCTTCCCTCAAAGAAATCAGGAAAGTGGTTGACGGGTCAAAAAAAATGTATTAAAATACCAGTTGAAAATGGAAATGTCAACTCATGGTTCGACAATAAAATATGCATCTTAATAACAGGTGTAAACAGTACAACAGAGGGACACCATTTAGAAAAAAAACACTAGTTTTGATCCTGGCAATTCCTATCAATAATCCTGGCTAATTATTAATCACTGCAGATTCTGCAGTTCTTAATATCCTGTTTGACATTTTACTTTTGAATTATTTAGACTAATCTGCTGTGCTTTTTAACTTGAGTGATTTTTCTGTTTATAATAAACAAACCACACCTGTTGTGGATCCAAATGATCAAATCATTTGATTCAGTGGAGCATATTATTAAGCCACCATACCCAGGATAATAGTAGCATCCCTATTCATAGGGAAAACACTTAGGATTTTTTTTTATATATCGACAAACACACAACATTTGTCATTTATTTAACAAAATAGGAATCGGGCTCTTTAAGATTTTCATTTTCCCTGATCCTTTGTGACGTTTCATTCCCATTTATAAGAGCTGGAGAAGCATGTGTTGCACAAAATATATAAAAAGTTACTAGAAAATTACTTCTTCTTTTTTTTGAGATTTGCAGTGTGAAATAAAATGTGAAAGATGCACAGCCTGTTAGATCAAGTGCCATATCTGTGCTTTAGCTTAGTGTACTTCAGTCTTCTTTCACTAAAAAGCTCCACAGATTTCTTCCTCCTACTGTCTTTTTGTTGCTATTGATCTCAATAGACCTCAGTAGACCCGCAGAGCAGCAATAACCTCTGTCTCATACACACGCACGCAAACACGCTCTCATACTGTCCTTGTTATCAAGCCTTCCCTGATCCCTCCTTTATTGCAAACGGGTCTCATTGTATGAGCTGTATGCTGATGAGCTGAGTCTTTGGTTCCTGCGGTGTGACGCTCAGATGTGCGGTCAGTTTCTCTGCTCTGAATACAGATGAATAAAATCAATAGCTCAGCACAACTCGGTGTGTTTGTATAGTCCAGAGGAGCTTGAAAAGCCTGCAGAAAAATACTGAAAGGGCAAAGGGGTGTATGTGTGTGCAAGCCATCCACTCTCATAATTGCGTCTTATAGAGTGTGATCATATTTTTTGTATGTTGCTTTTTATTCGAGCTAGTCTACCAAGAGCATAAATGTAAATATAATGAGGCTGTAACTTAAGTCATTCAGCTTTTATAGTGAATTTATATAAATCCGTTCATGAGAAATCAGCCACTTTAAACCTCTTTCTCCAGAGAATGGAGCCTGATGCCTCTCAGATTAAAAACGCCTTTTTGTAATAATTCTAATACTGTGAGAAAGTCTGTAATCCTCCTCGCCATGAGCCATTTTTTTGATCTTTCAGATGCTGATGATCATGAGTTACATAAGAAGAGGAAGAGGAGGAGAAAGAAAAAAGTGTTTCCCATCGCTACAGCAGACGTATCCACCCATCCAGCAGAGGGCGATGTAGAGAGCCAGGCAGATGTTGCACGTATCGTTGATGAAGGGGATACTGGAAGCTCATTGAGCACAGAGAGACTGAGCAAGAACAGAAAGAGGAAGATGAAGAAGAAACGACACAAAGAGAAACTCCTCGCCCTTGGACTGGTGCCTCGTACGAGAGCTGTCGAATTCACATTCGCACAGAAAGAAGAGGGGAATTCAGAGGAGGTGCTAGACTTTCTTCAGACAACCTTGGAGACCTACCTCTCTGACCACAAGTCCATAGGTATAAATGTTTAATAAACTTTAAATAATCCCTTTTTAACTCTTGCCGTTTAAATCTTTGGTGTTCATAGGATTTTTTGCTTACCAATGCTACTTTTATTTGATCAAGCATACTATTAAACAGTAACATTCGTAAATATATTTTACAGTTTATTATATTTCAATAATATTTTTAAACTGTATTTTGTTTCGGTGTCAGGTGATTCTAAAGTAATCATTCTGATGTCCTAATTTGGTTTTGATTCTTGCAGGAATAAAAAGTTAAAACAGAATTTATTTGAAATAGAAATATTTTTGAGCAATGTGTTTTTTTTCTGTCAATTTAATGCATTCTTGCTGAATCCAATTCTAGATTTCTTCAAAAACCAACTCTTACAGACATCACAGTCAAATCATCTTTACTTGAACTCTTACAATGTAAACAGTTTCAAAGCTGCTGAACATAGATGTAGAAAAGAAAAGAAATAGCCATTACAATACAATCAAACATTTGCACAGAGAAATGTAATATAAATATATTGGTCGTCGAGATTTAAATATTTTTCAATATTTTAACTCTTCCCATCAGGCTCCAGTGTAGAAAGTGGCCCCTGTCTCTCACTCTCTGCAGCAGAGGCTCTATTTTCTCGTCTCTCAGACTCAACGCTGCCCCCTGCTGAGATCTCCAGGCTGTGTGGCCTCAGGGCTTTACTGGTGAAAAATGAAGCACAGTTAAAATCACAGTTGGAACAGTTCAAAGACACAAGCACTTTATCTGCAGGTGAGTGAGGGCCGTGTCTGAACATAAAAATACAGTATGTATTTTGTTTTTTAGTAATGGTTGCAAACACTAGACTATAATTCAGATGAAGGGGTGATATTAGCCACCAGTAACATGCACAGAAAATACACTACTGTTCAAAGCTTACACATTAAATAGATCAAAGATATTCAGATAATAGCTGCTCTTTTGAACTTTCTATATGCCCTCACAAATGGTTTACGAACAAATATAAAGCAGCACAACTGTTTTAACACTGATAATATATAAATGCATGAAATAAAAATGACTAATTGTAGATCCAGAAAAGTGTCTCTTAATTTGAGTTACTATATATTTATTTTTTTTACTATTTGTTTTACATTAACTGAAGGGCAGTTACCTAATTATAAAATGCAAATGCTTTTTGTGAGAATCATGGCCTCATATATTGTAAAGATTACTGAAAATAAATTAATGCAAGTCAGATATTGCTTTCTAATTGTGATTCAACAGAAGCATGAAAAAAGGCAAACTAATGAAACTGGCCTTGACTAAATTTGAGTGTACCCACAGTTTTGTCCACTTCTGTATATATAAACAAATTAGTGTTTACAATGAATGTGCCCCTACTATTTTTGCTGTGTGTGCTTGTGAAGTCCCATTAGACCTTAATAAGATTACTACTTTAATGAGATGTTTTACTGAAGAGCTACAAGCACTCAGCGGATTTAGGACATTCCGAACAGGTGTCCATGGTGACTCTGTCTCCACGACAACCATGGGGCATACCATTTATCCATTATTTTTCCCCCAAACACCATCATTTCTACCATCGATGCTGTTAGTCTTATATTGCAGCCGTGTCATTTCCATATGACTTCCTAATACCAAATCACTATGTAAATGCATGCACAATGGTACATTTCAGTAGCTCCATATTTTTATTTAGCCCTTTTTATCCAGGTTGATCCTGTTGTGATTTGAATCTCATTTACAAGAGATATCTGGCCCTAATATTAACCAAATCCAAACAGGAGGTAGCATAACTGCATAAAAACAAAGCAAATAACATAGAAACCCATGCCAGCAGGTAACAGCGTGATCATTTCTTTCTCTTTCTTCCCTTCCAGATGAGGTTTCGGTAGTCTGCTTTCTCGTCGAGTACTGGCTGACAGAGATTCTGCCCATGCAGAGCGAACAGAAGATGTGACGCCTCCAGATTCAGCGTCTGAGAGGAAAACCCCTGTGAACAAGCAGCAGGTCTCTGATTGTAATATCTCATTATGAAAGAGATATTCACTCATGCTGTTTTATAGTGAAGGAATTCAAGAAACGCAAGATCAATCGGCTGCAGCAAAAAATTGGCCTCCTTTTGAATACCCAGACTGATGTATTCTAGTTTATCTTGCCTTTGCATTAGTAATTACTCGTGAAAGATATATTTCTGCACATTTTTTGGTTTTCATCAGGCAGCCATACACTCTGAGAGGATGTTTCGGAATGTAT
The DNA here is from genome assembly GCA_903798125.1 of Danio choprae. NCBI lineage: Eukaryota > Metazoa > Chordata > Actinopteri > Cypriniformes > Danionidae > Danio > Danio choprae. The sequence continues at coordinate 4,973,709 of CAIGQW010053273.1, read as the reverse complement.
ATTTTTCCGCAAGAACAACGTTAGATTGTTGTTATTGACCATGACGCTGGATCACGGGTCTTCCACAGCTCATTATGAGGAGTCTGTGCTTTAGCCTCTTAGAGGCTAATTATCTTAACCTCGAGACGTCAGCAGGCCCTCACCGATCTCGGAGACTGTTTAGATCATGACATTTAAGCTTTTGCGCTCTAGACTGCTCATTAACAATATTTTCCCAAAACAGAGCCTTGTTTACATTGTTTTTTTTCTCTATTGAAATGAGATACTTTGGGGGTTGATGTGAAAAGCCTCTGTGACCATCAGTAAATATGTCTTTGTGCAGCTATAAAGATTTTTTGTTAATTAGATACTTCATTATTCACAAGAGAAAATTAGTTTATAGACAAGGACACCAACAGAGCAAAACATATACACCCAAAGATTATATAAAAAAATTCAGACTTACATTTCAACATAAACAAACAGATATGTGGGTCAAAGTTGAGACGTCCAGATTAAATCAATGTTACAAAAGTGGATTTGTATACATAGAAAACATATTAGATGCAAGTGTCTACCTTAATGTTTTTAAATAAGTTTCATGAATATAAAGAGCTAAAATATGAAATAATGTTCCAAACTGCAAGACTGTCATTCATGGTAATGGTCTGGAGTGTATGCACATTTATTTTACTACAGCTTTAAATAAACACAAAGTACCAAGTAATAAAAATGTGTTCGTTTTCTTGGCATGTTCAATTAAGTGTTGGTTGTTTTACACTTTTGTTTGTTGTCCAACTGTTGAAATAACCAGTGGACTTCTCTCCAGAATATGCTAGAATATGTTAGAGGTCATTCAGTGTAATAGTGTCAAGACTTCATTTTAAACTCACAGAAAAAGCTGATAGTCATCCTACAGTCTTTGGCATCATCAAAAGTCTCCCTGACCATCTGCAAAGAGAGTTTATTATATTTTATATTCAAGTATTTAATGATTTCACATTTTCATGTTGTGGTAACCTAAAAAGTTAATTCATTCATTCATTTTTCTTTGGCTTAGTCCCTTTATTAATCAGGGGTCGCCACAGTGGATTGAAACGCCAACTTATCCAGCATATGTTTTACGCAGCAGATGCACTTCCAGCTGCAACCCAGTACTGGGAAATCCCCATACACTCTTACATTCACACACATGCACTATGGTCAATATAGTTTATTTAATTCAGCTGTACCACATGTCTCCGGGGGAAACTGGAGCACCCGGAGGAAACGCACACGAACACAGGAAGAACATGCAAACTCATTGCAGAAATGCCAACTGGCCCAGCCGGGACTCGAACCAGCGACCTTCTTGCTGCTTGAGTGCTAACAACTGAACCTCCGTGTCGCCCACCTAAAAAGTTGAAATACCAAACATACATTTTATATTTATTATTTATATGTTTATATAAACTTATATAATTGTTTTGCTCTATATAATCTGCTCATGCTCAATTAATTCACAATTTTTTTGATAGGTACCCATACTAAAAACATTTTAATACTACAATTCTGTCCATGTAAAAGCCTCATTCAGAGTGAAATAAAGTGATGCGCTATTATACTAATTGTTTTATAATTATTATTAATGTTATCAAATGATTCTTGTCCCAAATATGCCTGATAGGATTTTCTAATCTGCTGTTACACTGAATGACTGTTATACACAATGGTAAAAAGGTGTGATGTAGCTCACCAATCATAAATAACAGGCCAGATTTTAACGTGCAGCAAAAAATTATGATTATATTTTTAAGCTGTATTGCACTTCTGTAAAAACATTTTTTATCTTTGGCCAATATAAATTCTCATGTTTACAGCACATATATACTCATATTCATAGCATTTAAAATTCTAATTTTAGTTGGCACCAATGAAATTTGGTACATACTTTTATTTGCCCAAAGTTATGCAAAACTACAATTAAAAGTGTAAAGATAGTTTTTTAAGATAAAAACTAATGTGTCCTTGTTTTCGGTGACTTTGATGCGTACGTGCATCAAGGGCAATGCGCTACATACTAGATACATTTAAATGGATCCGATGGCTTATCCATGACGTCAAGGAAGGATGACTTTAGCTGTGCAAACATCACTAGACTGCCCCTGTCTGTTCTGCTAATCTGAGATACACCAGGGAACCCACAACATAGGCTTGGATCCCATTATAAGATCTAGACATAGCATACGTTTTTTTCATGCGTCCCATTCATTTACAGCATTCAGAAATAATGACCCTGCTGTTTCTTTCAGAAATGTTTCCTTACACCTGCTGGAATATGGAGCGGAAGACACAGCAGGTGTGATGGTGGAATTATGGCATCTAAAATGCGCTGAATAAAATAGCTAATTATCTTGTTTTAGCAATAAACGTGGCATATCATCATACTAAAGGCTCACTGCACCTTTAATATCACAGTTTAATGGTTTGTGCTTTATGGATCAAAAGATGAAAGGCAATCCTGCAGATATATGCCACTCATAAGTGCTGGGAAACGCTATTTAATTTAATCATACTAAATGATCTGCCTCTGATTTGGCCCTGAACTCACAGACAGATAAAACATAGTGAAACTGAAGGGTCTGTATACTGTTCTGCTGTCCCAAAAAAGAAACATATTTAACTAAGTCAATAAAGGAGACAAATCTGTGGTAGAAACATCTACATATACTGTTTTTGCTTCTGGAATTTACACATCGTTCAAAAGGGTTTTTTTAATCAATAATTCAATAATTCTTTTATAGAAATGTTACAGAATATTATTCAAATATTGAAATATTACAGAAGCTGATTATTTCAAATAAATGCTGTTTATTGAATTTTCTATTCACTCCACCCACAGCGAATGTCAAGTGGAAGGCTAAACTTACTAGTTTGCCAAATAATGTGACTGTTATACTGTTAAACCTCTAATATGTAGTTTATTTAAAAGGATATCACCTGTTTGAAAATGTTTTGAATGACTTTGGAGATGGGACTTCAGCGGCTTTTCAGTGCTCTCATTCCCCACCAAGAGCAACCATCTTACAGACACTTATTCTGGAGTCTAATGGATGACTCTACAGTGGTTAAATGTGACATAAGTCAATGAAATAATTCAAATACTTGTTCTAAAGTGACATTTTTTAATTAAAAACTTTTGGCAAGCAGTTATTCTGGTCAACTTTAGATGTGAATCCATGGTGGACAAAAGTAGTTCTTCAACTTCCTTACACAAAAGGGATTTTGAGACACTTTTGAATGGTTGGAATCACAGCAGTGTTGATATACAGACATATCACAGTGCTACGGGTATGATCATTAGTATTAGTATCCACCTTTCAGATGAGACATTAAACCAAGGTCCTGACTCTCTGTAGTAAAAAAATACCATGGCACTTCTCTTAAAGAGTAGGGATGTAACCCCAGTGTCCTGGCCAAATTCCTTCTCTCAGCCATCCTTGCCCATCATGACCCCCAATCATCCCCATCCACTGAATTGGCTCTATTACTCCCATCACATCATCCAAGTGGATGCTGCACACTGGTGGCGATAAGGAGAGACCCCCTACAATTGTAAAGCACTTTGGGTGTATGGTCATACACAATAAATGCAATATATAAATGCACACATTACATTACATTAGCATTTTGAAATAGTGTTTCTAACAGGTTTACCCATTTCTCACATGAATTAACGTTTGAAGCATGTTTAGTATACTGTTAGTGTGATTTAGCATGGTTAGCTTATTGTTAACAATGAATTAACATGTTGCTAATATGTTAATAGCACAAATTAACATGACACTTGCACAAATTAGGAAATACTAGTTTCTAACATGGTTACCATAATTTTAACATTAATTAACATGTAGTTAGCATACAGTTAACATAAATCAGCTAGAATAGGGTTTACAATATGACTGGTAAGCATATTATTATCTTGAATAAGCATGTTTTGCATATGACCCCTCAGAAAAGTCATTGCCTCATTCAATTATAAACATGAAGTTACCTACGGTACTGTTATTCAAAATATGTACGAATATATTGTTATTTCTTGATGTATGTCTATGGCAGCCTTACAATATCATAGTATAGTAATTACCATCTAATATGATCATTTATTTTATTTTTTTTGTGTTCTGTCTATTGTGATTTTTGGTTCGTTTTGTTTAATGTTTCTTGTTGATTCTTTGGTTTTGGTTCAGATAACTGGGTCGCATCTGACCTGTGCTACTTGACTTCACAGCCGTTTCCGGCTTTACACATGTCGAGCTATAGCAGAATGTTGTCCTTCACAACAACTTAACCTTGCAGCCCTTGCTGTCTCCACTGTCGTCATAGTTAGCATATCCATGTGCGTGCTAGCCTCTTTTGGTAATCTCATTGAGAAGGAGACAAACAGACAGGTGGCAACTGTCTATATAAGCACAGATCAGAGGAAGACGGTCACAGATCCACTTTTACTCGAGTGAGCTAAAGCATCTTTCTATCAGAAAAGAAAGAAACAAGGAACCATAGGAATAGGTGCTGCCAACAAACAAACCTCCGAGGCCTTGACAAACTTGATATGATTTTTGGTTTCCCACGTCCTACTGCAGGATACATTCGTCACTTGCAGGTGAGTAAGAGAGTCTGGACAGATGTGCAGATTATAAAATAAAATATAAAGGATACACTTTATGATAAGGTTCTATTAACTACATCAGTTAACTTGAACTAACATAATAATTACTTCTATGCATTTTGTTAGTGTTTACTGTAACATTTAGTAACACATTATTAAATTCAAATGTATTAAGTATCTTAATATTTAATGGACCAGAGCTAAAGTTTTTATTAAGTGAAATTAACTGAGATTAATAAATACTGTAATAAATGTATTTGTTAACTAAAGTTAACTAACAGGACCTTAGTTTAAGTCTGAAGTCGTCATATTCATATGTTTATAGTTGTTCATGTGTGAAATATGTGAATTAGGGCAGTACTTCGGTGCTAAACACATGAAGATAATTAGATATTGAAGTAATACTGAATACTTGTTTTTCCAACATTCCATACAGTGCAATTTCCGTCATTATTTTCGCAGATTAAGCCTTTAATTAGCCATTATTACATGAGAGTACTGTTTGAGGCAATTACAACCCATTTTAAGCAGTTATAGAATTATCATAGTGTGTTCAGTAATTGTTTTAACATTTACTAACATTCACTACTGAAGGTGCTCCTACTTATACATGACTTAAAAGTTGATGTCTGTCAGTGCATCATTCAAACTAACCATGGTTTCTGACTCTCTTTCAGACGTCAGCCGTACAAACAGTGACCAGCAAGTTCCAGGATCTCATATTGCCCCGGGTGGCTGTTGTTTTGGGTGCATTGGGTATTGCGATGTCTGGGTACAGCTCTCGCCAACTCACTTTTCACCACCGACCCTCCACCCGCATCCTGCAATGGATGTCCAGACCTGCCATGAATGCCGATAGTCCTGGATCCCCATCAGCCAAAGCCCGTCTAGCTCCGGCCAATGCTGGCATGGCATCCATCAAAAATGACCAACAGGAAGAACCAATCAAAAACATCAGTGACACCCAGCAGCCTGTGAAGACATAACCTGGCATATGAATAAGAAGAGACTTGTGAGGTCTTACTGTGTAAGATGGAGCATAGTCAACCATTTAGTCAGAAGTGATTTGGACAGTGCCTTTGTGAAAGAAAGCGGGTTTGCCCTGAGTAGTTTGTATTTTGATCAAATTTGTAAAAATGATTCAGGAGAAGTGACTAATTGTTCATTATCTGATGAGTCATTTACTGAATTGGCATCCTTGTGAAATTGCATTTTATTTAAATCTGTGTAAATTCACCGGTGAGATTTGTTTGATGATGTCATGCAACATTGTAAACTCCACTTCATTTTAATATGCTGAATCAAGGCCACACACCAGGCATGATTTGCACATCTGTGAATGACAAGTTTATTTACAGTCACAATAACACCCACTATGACAGGCATGTTCTCTAAGCTAAATCACTTCCTGCGGATTAGTTCAGTGAATATATTTATTAAAGCTTGTTAATGAGGTGTAAACATACAGGTAGACTTTGAGTGAGTCAGAAGCTGCTTAAACTTATCTCAGCTAGTTTAGAGAGAAGATGGCATTATTAAACAGTACTGTATGCACACAGAATGCAACTAAATGTAGACGTTTTAATGTTCTTATACATTTTGTATTATTTATAATCTTTTTAAATACTTATTTTAGTGGTTTTTATATTGCTGCTGCAGTTTTCTAGAGCCCTGATCTTATAAGACGTGCATTTAGAAGTGTATGCATTTATGTTTTATGCGAATAAAAAACTAACTTCAGTTATTCTTCTCATTTTTATTTCAAAGGCATAGATTATTATGATACTCTGTTGAAAAATAAGTTTCATTGGTTTTTCTCTTGCATTGATGTAAAAGAAAAACCTTTTTTCTACTGGGATGAACTTTTATTTCAATTCTAAAGAACCATTTTACACTAAGAAACTTTTTTGGAATAAAAAGTTTCTAAGTACTATAAAGGTTCTTAATGGAACCACCAATACCAATAAAAAAACTTAGAATTTATTTGTAAGGGTGTGTAGTTTTTAGTTGTGATAAAAAATAAATCACTTCAGCTTATTGGCTTGTAGCCATTTACAGTAGGTCAGATTCAGATAAACAACATAATCTGTTTAACATAATCAAAAGTCTTTCTCAGTGCTTAGGGTAAGCCTTAAGGATCAGGGCCAGCATCAGGTCAGATGTTAAGGACCAAAGCTTTATAAATCACACCTGTCTGATTAATTATAATAAACGCTAATAATGATGATGCTAATGAAAGGAATATTCACATTGCCATTAACAAACTCACACGTGACACCGTCGGAAAGTAACTCGATGAGTGCAACACAGACTGGTATACAAAAGCCGAGTGTTTAGCTCCAGTTTATTCTGTTTTCAGCAGTAGGCTACGACTCAGTCCTCACGAGGGGGCAAAAGGACAGTTTTTAACCGAACTTCATATACCCACATCCTGGAGTCGGTTCATGATCTGCTCTTTTCGCGTCCCGTGAAGAGGTGCGACACCACAAGCGACAACATGTAAAACTTTCCAGTCTGTCCCGCTGAACACAAGACTTTAAATAAGGTAGGTGAACAACAAACGCTATTATTATTATTGTTTTTCTGGGTTTTGCTTATATGTATATAGTCACTTATGTACAATCCTTTACCATATTCTGTCCTTAATCTGCTATTTACTTAAGTACTTTGGTTTAAAGTTGCTAGTTCATTAAATTAACATAGCTCGGAGTGACCAGAGTATTAAAACGGTGTAAGTAATGGTAACGTTATAAGCGTTAAATAAGAGCGCACGTAAAATGTAACCGGTAATGTTTTAATTCTGCTTTAATCTATTTGACTACGGTGATTTGTCTACCAAAAAATACACATAGCCAATTGTTATCATTACTAATAGCAGTATTAATATTAGGAATTTGTATTAAGATCGCCATAATTTGTCAACAAAATTTTTGTATTTTTACTATTATTAAAATAGTGATCACAAATATATTTCCATGTTTTGGTTTCTCTGACAGCTCTGGCTACACTGTCATCAGACTGGATGGCTATAAAAAGTTACTGTGCAAACAATACAATTTACTCTACCTGTTGAACATACAATGATGTAAGGTGCTTGTGTGCTTTTCTTTAGAAACCAGCCAAATGGTGCCATTTATGAGTAGACCTGATATTATTTTGACCAAACAAAATAAAAAGTAATGATTGACAATATCTCCTACTAATTTTAGCAATTTTTACATTCTCTATTTTTATTTTTAATTAACAAAATGTAGTACAACACTTTTTTGTCTTCCTTATTTTTAATAATTTATTTTTATTCCTTAATCTCTCAAAGCAGTGTAAATTTAACACCATGCCCGCATGTGCTTTTGCATTTTCATGCAAATTTGTCCACAAGCCACATTCAAATTGCCTGAGTATATCGGAGACCTACAAGAACGAGTATGAGTGGAGATATACAAAATCTTGCTATATATGTTTTGATGTATAGCATGTGAACAGTGGAAAGCAAATTGTGTATGAATTATTCTTTTTTTACTTATCCACTAGACTTAAGCAAGCTGTTGGTAATATGGGGAATAACTCTGGAAAAGAGCGACATGGATCTTCAGGTAACTAGCTTTTGACAACAAAATTACACACAGAGATGCACATACTTGTTGTGTTATTGACATGCCCCAAAGATCTGATAAAATATTAAGAGATATACAGAGGAATAATAAAAACTGAGATTTTTTAAACATTAAAACAAATTAGGGAATAAACAGTGCTGAGTGAAGTATATTTTTTCCAGTCACATGACTGTCAAATATTGACAAAGATGGAACTGCAGGACAGTTATTAAATGTGTTTGAGCGAGCGAGAGAGATAGAGAGAGAGAGATTATTGGCATACAGTATTGTGCTTTCTTTCTGTTATTGGTGGTGTCCAGATCCCACAGACTCACTGACTCAGCAAACCTTTCCCACCCAGGGAGACTTCTTAATGAAGAACACCCACACACTCACACACATCCAATCAAACCTTCTCTTCTTGGATTAAATTCAGAAAAAGCAAACTGTGAATCAGGACTTTGACAGCAAATAAGATAAATTGAATACAAATGTCAAATCAGATCTGGAGCATAAAAGAAATACTTCAGAATAATATGGTGATTCCTCTAATAACAATAATAATAGTAGTAGTAGTAGTAATAATAATAATAATAATATTAATAATAATAATAACAATAATAATAATAATAATGGAGGGCAGCACGGTGGCGCAGTGGGTAGCACATTCGCCTCACAGCAAGAAGGTCGCTGGTTTGAGCCTCGGCTGGGTCAGTTGGCATTTCTGTGTTTGCATGTTCTCCCCGTGTTTGCATGGGTTTCCTCTGGGTGCTCCGGCTCCTGCTATATAGTGAATAACAGACAATAATTTAAGCGGATATTTTCCAAACGTTGCTAATGCAAACAAAAATAACAATTATAAACAGCACCTAATACAAACACAATAAGGTCCCACCCACAGACTTTCAATATAAATGTAGTTCTCTCAGTTTTTCCTGTTAGGTTTTATATTTCAATTAATGTGTAAAAGAAAGTCTATGAAAGAAAGGATGATTAGATATTGTGCTGAAAAACAAGAAGCAAATATGATTAAGAAAGTAATCTTGATGATAGTGTCATCTATCCAGATAAAGAGTTTAAGAAAAAAATTTGCATTCAGTTCATTTAATGGTCATATCATTCTGTACCCAGGCGATGTCTTCTTGTCCCCTGAAACCATGAATATTAATCACTTTCTGAACATCCCATGAATAACCGAAATACAGTTTCATTTATGTGACAGACTAATCCATGCACAAAGTTATAATGTCAGGAAATGTTTTATTCAGAGAAGCATCTGTCTAAAAGAGCTCTATGTCTGTCTTTCTGCAGGCACTGCTGCGGACACCTATGAAACACCACCCACTTCACCATATAGTGTTGTTTCTACCTGGTCACCCAAAACTCAGCTGGTGTCCATTTCCAACTGCACAAACACAGGCACCCCTGAAACCTCCCAGGATGCTCTCAGTCCACCACTCGCCTCCACTGTTCAGAATGAGCCGATGCTGGACTGTAAAACAGGGCCTGCAAAAGAGGCAGAGGAGGGACCTAATATGACACATGGACTTGAGAAGGTGTCTTATGTCTCAGGTCTGTGTTTAAATGGAAACACAGAAGTGGACGCAAAACTTCTGCAAGAGTGCTTGAACACACTGCAGCTCAACAACATTGAAGAATCCACACACATACTGAACGGTGAGAGGAAATGTTGTGGCGTGCCCACTTATTCATTCATTAAATCCAGTACTAGGCAGATATTTGCACAAACTGCGCACATTCTCAATGTTTTTAGAGAGCGATGCAGAGATAATTGCTTTCACAGTTTATTTATTATAGCTATATAAATGTGTGTATTCACCCATGTCAGTGGTCTGGGATAGCAGAAATTAATTTAAACAAATAAACATTTATTCATTTATTTTATTTTCGGCTTAGTCCTTTTATTCATCAGGGGTCACCGAATAAACCGCTAACTTATCCAGCATATGTTTTACGCAGCAGATGTCCTTCCAGCTGCAACCCATCACTGGGAAACACCCATACACTCATTCACACACATACACTACGGACAATTTAGCTCACCCAATTCACCTAATGTCTTTGGACTTGTGGGGGAAACCGGAGCACCCGGAGGAAACCCACTCGAACACGGGGAGAACATGCAAACTCCACACATAAATGCCTACTGATCCAGCCAAGGCTCGAACCAACGACTTTCTTGCTGTGAGGCGACAGCACTACCCACTGCGCCGCCACGTCGCCAACAAATAAACAATATAAGCATATTTATATTAGCTCATTATTATATTAGCTCAAATATTTTATCATTGACATTTTTATTTTAGGTAAAAATTTCTTATTTAATGTGTAAACTTGCATTAACTAACAATGAGCAATACATTTCATAGATTATTATATAATCTTTGTTAGCATTTTTAGAAAAAAAAGTTTATTGTTATTACTTGTTAACCATATTAATTAAGTCAATTAATCAATTAAATTGAAAAAATATGCAATTTTTGGTTATAATAGTTTATTTGCATGTGAACTTTTTTGGTAATTTTTGTCCAAAGTCTAGGGCTGCGTCCGAAATTGCCTATTACTCAGCAGGTACTGCATTTAAATTAAATTGTACTACTCAACCGTTGTAAAAGTACATTCTATACAGTAAGAATGTGAGTAGTATGAATGGAAGACGTACTACTTCTGCCATTTTGTCATGGTCACGTGGCCTACCCGCGTCAGTTGCATCGCTTCACTCCCATTCATGAATTCTCTCGCGGTGCATCATGGTATAGCGTACCATGCATCGGATGCGCACTTCAGAATCTCACCAGAAGTAGTAGGTCATCCAGGTACTTCTCGCTTACTGTTTTTCAAATTCTATGAATTCGGACATACTACTCGGCTCGCATACTATTTTTAGCGTACTATATAGTATGGATGTATACGATTTCAGACGCAGCCTAGGTCTTAAAAAAACCTCTTTGGAACCATTGATTGATTGATTCATTGATTCATTGATTCATTCATTCATTCATTCATTGATTGATTGATTCACTCATTGACTCATTGATTAATTCATTCATTCATTGACTCATTGTTTGAGTGATTGATTCAATGATTGATTGATTGATTGGTTGATTTATTTATTTATTCATTGTCTCTCTGTCTTTCATGTTCAAATATAAAATGAAATCTCAGTGTCAATCCTAAACTCCAAACCTCTAACACATATGTTGTTAATACTTACATGTTGATTACTAATTGTTTATTGAACATTTATGTCACTTTTATCATATTGTTGCTGTGTTTGAGGTCATGCATTTCAATGGTTTTATCACTGTGGTAAATTTAAAGTAACACACTTTACGTAGTGAGTTATTACTTTATTGTCTACATAACAAATACTACCATTGAATATGTTAACATGCATGTTCTAAACCTGATTATTCCTCCTTAGCCTACAATCCATGTGGTCATCAACACGTTTACCTGTTTTGCTTTAGAGTAAGACCAAAAACTGCTTAAACATAAACCAGTCATCAGAGCTAGACTTTTGCCCCATTCTGATGATTTTGGCAACCATGTAAATGCATTTACCTGCTTTTTCATGTGATATGACATTAACATGTGCTTACTGTGGATATAAGCACATCCAGACAGAGCAATGAAGCATTTTGTAGTTAGGGAGGAGGAATTATACCACAAATTCAGATGCTTTCTTGACCCAAAGAATTATAAAAATGTGTTTTCTTCTCGTGTAGCACAAGTATAAGAGCTTCAAATACTTGCATCTTGAGAGAATCATATATGAGCAGTAATTTTCCCAATGACATGCTGCAATACTCTTCTTATTCATTATGACAACTGACATAACAAATTAAATACTTGGAGTTAAATGGACAATTTATTACGCTTTAATGTCACTACCTATTAATAACTTGCATTGCCAAATTATTGTTTGCATGTAAACCAGAACAACAGGTTATTTCAATAAGTTGATGTTTGTGAGTTATCAGCGTATTGATGTTAATGTAAATATGCTTATTGTTTAGAATGTCATCAACATTGAGAATCACATTTCTGTATGTTTTTCAGATCTATTACATTGTTTTCTGGTGGAGAGAGAGAAGATGAAGGAGGAACTGAGAAGTTGTAAGGAGAAGATTCAGGTAAATTAAACTTTTAAACCTTCTCCAATCCATGACACTCAGTGTGTGCTTGACACTTTAGTGTCTAAAATTCCCTCTTTTAAGAAATGCAACAAAAAGTCATATTGTTCCCAGAGGTGCAGGTCAGGGAGAGTCTGATAACAGCCTGTCAGCTTCAGAAGAGGCTTCTGGGACATGCAATCCTACAAATGACTCCCTTCCTGTCTTAGCTGAGGAATGGACATTGTTGTGCGTTTGTGTTGTGGTTCTGCTAAAACGGGCCTAATCTGCTTTTAGAGAATCAGATAAAAAATATCTATTTTTGAGAGGAAGGCGAGGAAGTGAGGGAGGAACAGAGAAAAATGGATTCCAGTTGTGCATTTCTCTTACACTTGCACAGAGAGAGAAGGAGTATTCAAGTTAGTTACAGTAACATTTAAACAACGGAACAGTGCTCACAAAGCAGCTATAGAAGGTGTCAGGCCTGAATAAGTAGGAGTGTTTGAGACACAGATGGAAACAGGGAGTGAACGGAGATACTGAGGGGGATGTGGGGAATTCTGTTCAGCTCTTGCAAGAACAAAACTTTTTTGTTTGCCTGCTGTGACAGTAGAAGTCAGCATGTAACAAATCACTGACCAAACAACAGAGTGAGTGTGTGTTTCTTCCTGTGAGTGCACATATCTCTGTATAATGCAACTCTACCGCTAAGTGCACTTACATGCACTTAAGTGAATGAAAGGAATGATTGGTCTTTTTAAAGACACCAATTCTTGTGTTTTCTTGAATGTTGCAGTATAAGTCATACATTATTTTAGATAATTACAAACAATAAAATGATATTAAAAATATGAATTTAAGAACATTTTAATATATAATAATCATGAAAATCCTTAATTTATTCACTTTGAAATGTCAAAAATATACTTTAAGCTTTGTTCACACCAAAAACCATAAATGTAAAATATTAGCATTCATGCAGTGATGCAGTTTCTCGATGTCAAGTTCAAAAGTCTTTTAATAACCCTCAGTAACTCTTCCAAGTAAAGCAGGATGGATTGTCGGTGTTTTAATTGTTTATTTGTTGTAAAAAAAAAATCCTAAAATGATCTGGGACAATGGGATTGTTCCTCTTTGTCATTATCATCATAGTGGTTTGGACTAAATTTAGATTGAATTTTGAAACTGTGCTTCATTGTCATGGTTGTTGCCTCTGGTATGAATGGGCCATCAGTCTTACTGAATTAGTTTTTTGCTCCATTTTCCATTGAAGAATTTGTCTGTGGCATTTTTGCAAATTCCGAGGTTACATTTACACAGCAATGATGAGGAAAATGGAAAGGTTTTTCCTATGAATTAAGTTGAGTGAACATATAACAATGTAAAGATTATCCCCAATCACACAATTATGCACAAAGGACTAAATAGAAGTTGTATTGGTCATACCGGGCCAATAATTTGTGCACAATTGTTGTTTTGGTTGTCAAGTACTTGTTTACACCTATAGACTAAACTGTAATATGCATTTGCAATAAAAGTTTTTTATTGTTGACAGGGATGCTAACAGTATTGTTTTGAAATATTAGGTTTTATATTTCAAATAATATGTAAAAGAAAGTCAGAGGTTTTTCAGAGGTTTTCGTTTTTAGGGCACCAAATGCCATTGTCATTAAATGAATGGCCAAAACATATAAAAGGTTTTCTGTGTTATATAAACACCCCTTAACTAACAGATAATGCAGCTGGACTGACTGTGACCTCATCAAGCATTCATTCACAATTCTCAGTTTACAATTGGCCTTGTTGTTGACGTGTAATTCTACAAATATTCGATTACGTATTTGCCATGTTTACTTGGACAGAGATATGAAGCCTGTAACTAAATTACGCAAAAGTACTATACCTTTTCTTATAACTGAGTCTGTAAACATACTCAATAATTCTTTCACTCACAACCATACAAATTTCACCTTCACCCATGAGATCTATGCATCACTTTTTGTAATATGCCCAGTTTTAATTTGACTCCCACACAATGTCAACAAGCTCTCCCTCGCTCTGCCGGACATTGCTAAAATACTAAAAACCATGTGCAAACAATGACTGTACTTGCAGAGAATAAAATCTGCTATGGGTGTGTGTTTGGTGGGTCTCTCCATCCATAGTTTTTGTTTCACTCTCACAGACGCACACACGTTATGAATGTAGGAAGCTGGCGGATCAGTTCCAGATGGACTGGTCTGAATGCAGGACTCACACACTAGCTTTAGGTTTGGCTGAAAAAACTTTTACACTCGGTATTAGACTATTGTGTCAGTCTCTAGACGCATATACTGTAGTAGTGTGTCATTATTATGTTGTGTTTATGTGTGCGAGGGGTTGTCAAGAGAGCCACTTCCAGACGCATTGAGCAAAGCCCCTAAAAAAGACCAGCAAACTTCTTATCGTGTGAGATGGGTGTGGTACTTCCTTAGAAATCCCACTGAGTAAATGAGCTGATGTCTAAAACATCACCACTGTCCAGAGAAACAGAGGTGGGGTCATTTCTGTCCTGTCTAGATGCCTGGAAAGCAGTGAGTGTGAGCAGAGAGAGAGAGAGAAAGACAGAATGTAATGACTTTAACAAGGTTGATTGCCAACATGTGTTAATGCTGTTTCATTCTGTCCTAATTCATCAATAAAATGAAGTGTACTTTCAGGAAAAATGCTTTAGGTTTAAACAGGGTTCATTTTGCCCCATAAGAAATTTCCTTTATAGTTGATTTTCCCCAACTTTAAGTCTGGAGGATGAGAAGCCGTTTTGTAGATTTTGAGCAGTCAATGTTGATAGATTTTACAGAAAATCAAGTAGTGTACAAACTTGAGTTCCTTCTGGTTGCAGGATATCAAATATGTTGAGCTGATTTTAAAGAATGTATCATGTTGTGTGACTAGGCATGTTTCAGTGTAGATGTGTTTGTGTTTGGACCTGAATGTATTTTTAGTGTACGTTTAGTCTTGGTTGACTTAGCATTCACACCATCATTTTCAGCACTGAACCTTCAGATAAAAAACAAACAAAAAAATTGTTTTATGACGTACTTACTTTGCGACAGAACTTTTTGAATATCCAAAAGAATGCTGTTTATCAGTTCAAAGCTCATGGTGAGAAAATGTGTAACAGAGAATTATCCAGTCTTACAAGCAAAAATCTACTTTTGTTTCTGACACCTGTATTAAAGTATTAGTTCACACAAAAATTTTAATTTTGTTCTTAATTACTCACTCTCATGTCTTTCTAATTCCCTGAGACCCTCTTACATCTTCAGAACACAAATCAAGATATTTCAGATGGAATCCAGGAGCTCCCTCATCCTCCATATACAGCAATGGTTCTGAGATATTTAACATCCAGAAAAGGAACCAAAAACATTTTCAAAACTTTCCATGTTACTTCAGTGGTTCATCTGTAATCATACGAAGCTCCAAGAACACTTTTGTGAACCCAAAAAACTTGTGAACAATGTCTTCTCTCAGGTCAAGGTGAGTATTTACAACAGGCAGTATGACATATTGCCATTAGAGTCAGCAGCACAACATACAAACATTGTATTACCCGTAATAAATGCATACGCTGATCTGACGGAGGAGACATAGGCGAACAAAGTTGTTTTGAGTTCCACGAAAGTGTTCTTGGAGCTTCACATAATTTTTACAGTTAAACCACTGAAGTCACATGGAATGTTTTGACAATGTCTCAGTACCGTTGCATATGGAGGATGAAAGAGCTCTCCAATTTAATCTAAAATATCTTCAATTGTGTTCTGAAGATAAAGAAAAGTCTCAGAAATTTGAAACGACATGACTAATCAATTACAGAATTTATTAACCACCTTTTCAGAGGTCTCAGTTCACTTTGTATGTTGCGCACCATAGCTTGGATGGCAACTTTCAGACTTAGTCAAATGAACCACACTGAAGAGCAGTGTTCAAAAGTTCAAAAGTGTGAACACAATCTTAAAATCCAGTCAGGTATTAAAGATCATGTAATGTATTCCGGCATAGGGTTAGGTTTTAGCTATACTGTTTGGGGGCAATAAGAGATCTCGATTTCAAAATGATTTTGATACAGAAATATCTAAATACCCCTGAATGCCTATTTCCCATGTGTGTATGTGTGTGTGTGTGTGTGTGTCAGAGAAAGTGTAATGTATTCTTGCTATAATCAGCTCCAGCTGGGGTCTGGAGGCCTCAGAATGATGAAGAGGGTCCTGAGACTTGTCTTGCTCTCTCTTGCTCTCTCTCTCTCTCTCTCTCTCTCTCTCTCTCTCTCTCTCTCTCTCTCTCTCTCTCTCTCTCTCTCTCTCATACTCCCATCCTCTTTCAGTGTTATTTGTTTAATCACAGCTGGGGTCTTCAACCTTTTGCAGGCTAAGGAACTCAAGACATGCCTATACTAACATTCATATAGTATCGTACTGTATGTTTATATTACAAAGCCATAGAAATTATCATCATAGAGTCATGTAATCGTATAACTTTGGTTGGCATTAACATACTATAATTTTTTTGTTTGATGTATGATTTCTTTTCTTTTTCCCCACAAAATTACCTCAGTAATTGGCAGTCTTCCAGATGCTTTTATGTCTCTTTCTCAAAGTTTCCACATAGTTGTTCTCCACCCTTCAATCTTATTATCTGTTAGTTATATATGTATATAATTAAGTTCTCATGAATTTCCCCCCACTTACAGCCTCTTGTCCTAAATGGATTTTCCTGGTAATTGTATTCACCTCTTGGTGTCTGGTTAATATTATTGTAAGTATTGCGCAATGATTTAATGATATATTTTGAGTAGTGTTTATTTGAGTCTCTCTGGCAGAATCAAGACAGAGTTTAAAGAGATGATAAAAGAGAAAAAGAATGATCAGTCATGTGTTTTTTTTTAAATGTTATCTTTCCAGGGAATCACTGTTGTATTTCTTGACATCTGGCTATTGAGCAATCGCTTTTCTTTTGCCAGAACTTGCTCAAAGCTGCAAGTAATTGTAAGTAAGTAATTGAGTAAGATTTCCTGAGAATGTGCATATAAATATGACATGGCCCTGGACTACTGCATGTAAAAAGTACAGGATGCGTCTTGTGCCTTTAAAGAAAGACTCTACTAATCTTGCTGAGACATGCAGAACATGCTCAAATTCCTTAGTTTTATATAAGCATAGTGTGTGTGAGAGTGTGTTTAGCAAACAGTGAGCGGTGGACAGCAGCACAGTATGATCACCATAGTGGTGAGATTCACAACAAAGCCTTCTGACCTCATAGACTCACAGCTGAGTTACAACTCAGAGGAAACATAGAGGAAAACATTCATATCCTCAGTCTACTGCTCTGCTTCTTAAGACCCATTTCCTCCTTTTCTTGGCCTGTGTAAATGGCCGTGTATATACAGCAATACTGGCTCAACTTTTGCTGTAGAAAACATCCCCCAAAACCACAACAGTTCTTCCTTCACCTTTCACTGACACCTTTTCACTCTTTGGGTTCAGCATTTCTTCCCTTTGAGGACTAACAAAACATTTCCAAACGAAAACATAAATGTATCTTGAATTATTGCTAAAGTGAACTTTGGACCAGTTCTCTGTCCACACAACATGCTCCTCAGCAAAGATTAATCTAGCCTAATAAGAGGTAGGCCTGTTGCAATAATCAATATATCGACTTATCATGCAATACATGGACATAACTTCAATAATTTCTGCTGACAACATATATATATATATATATATTGTTTACATCAAAGGAATGATGTAGGTGTTGGTGAGCTCAGACAACTCCTTTACAAACAATGCTTTCTAACAGATGGGGAAATTTTGAATTGTCACATTTTCTAGAAAACTACTGACAGTTGTCCAAATTAGCTCTTTTTCAAAGCTGCAGTCCACTTCCATAAAAGTTACATTCACAAATAAAGTTAAAGCAATTTCAACATTACTGCTGTCAAAGTTTACATGAGTATATTTACTTTTTAACATTTATTTAAATATCCAATTATCTAAATAACCTTAAGAATGACATGTTGTTATCCCTTGAAAGTGTTTATGTGCTGAATTGAGCCTTCGCAAACCTCTTTCTTTCTTCTTTTGTGCCAGTGTCGTGTTTTGTCTTACCTTGTCAAATTTTCCTACCTCCCATTAAAAAAGTTGGTAGCACATCTTGATGACAAAATATGCTACCCATCAGATTGTGCTTCCAGAGTAAATATTGATGTGGAGCGGCGTAATATGAGGCTGTAAAATTGCCCTAACCTACCACAAGCCCCAACCTTAGAACCATTCTAATACAGTGTTGGTAGCATAATCTGAGGGGTAGGATAAAATGTCAAGACACCTATTCAATAGCAGATTCAACCTATTCAATAAAAGATCTCGAGTCTTTGCATTTTGAGTCGTTCGTTTAGCTTATACTTCAAAAAGGACTAAGCAGTGACCATGGATTTTAGGACAATGTAGGTTGTTCTCTAATTGTGTATATACTATATTATAACATTCCCAGTAACGCTGCACTTTAACTGTTTTATCCTTCTGTAGGCTGAACGTGAGGAGTGGCAGCAATTTCAGGCCGACCTGAAAGTGGCGCTAGTTGTTTCAGACAGACTGAGAGCAGAAGCCGAGGAAGAGCTAAATTCTTTAAGAGCAGCAAAGCAGGACTTGGGCACACAGTTAGCCGATGTCTTGCAGGGTCGCCGAGAAGTCGAAGGTCAGTTGGAGAGCCTCAGAATAGAGTTGGATCGGAGCAAGCAGAAAATGAAGCAGGTCAATGGTAGCCACCAGGGGGAGCCGACACTGAGGGGCCTGGAGAGAAGAGTGGAGGGTTCTGGGAAGAGCACTGGACACATAGAGCAACTGTGGACAGATGAGATGAAGGGGAAAAGAGAAATCTCTGGCAGCACAGAGAGGTCAAGGTGAGTATTATTTATGTCAACAATGTCTGAAAATGAGATTTAGATTTTAAAAGTAGATTTTTAAATAAAGGTGCATTATAGAAGTTTGAGCAGGACAAAGTTGCAGAACTCCAGAAGGAGTTATGTTTCTGAAATCCATCAAATGCCAAGATTGTAGTCCTTTTTCCAACAAAATAAACATCACAATATTCTAAATTTAAAGGAAGACTCATTTAACTCCCCTAGAGTTAAACAGTTGGGTTTTACCATATTTAAATTCATTCAGCAGTTAACTGGGGACTATTTTAAGGCAATGCGTAATATCATTGTACCTGCTGCAGCCATGTAATTGCATCTATATTCCTTGCAGCATCTGATAGCCAGCTTTCTGTCTGCACACCTTGCGTCTATGGTTAGAAAACCATATATCAGGTGTTTAAACTGACTAGGCTTTAAAACACATTCAGATGTTTTGTTTGTTGTTGCCAGAGTATCTGAGGCACAAGCTGTAAATGCACCACCCTTCTTTGGAAAGGGAATAGGGAGATTTGCATTTAAATAGACATAAATGAAGACAGTATGTTTTGATTTTGACACAAAAAGGGGCATTCATAGCATATAATCAAGAATTTATGAGATATTTTAAGTTAAAACAATTTACACCTTTGGGCATCTACAGTATTCTTGATCACTGGTGGTATCAAAGAATCAATTCTGATTGAGTCTGATTTATGCTTGTCTGTTCATCCAGTGAATTCCATCAATAACCTGATTCATTGTGAATCACTTGTGTGATCCCAGCTGCAGACATTTCTGATTTGTCAAACAGAGATCATTGTTTAGTGATTGTAAATGATTCATTGTTTACAGCCCACAGTCTGTGAAAGGGACAGTGTGACCTATGTTACATTTATGGACTGTTCCATCATTTTGTAGGAGCCTGTGCAGACTTCCATCAGATTACACTGATGTTGTTGTAAATGGTACCTCTCAACCCTCCGTTACTACCACAATAGAATCTGTGAGTAGAAAACTTAAAAATGTAAATTTTGTATTGTTTTGTTGTTGGCTTTTTATTATTAACGTATCTGAAATATTTAGCAGTACATTTCTATCTAATAATTTCAGACTCCTCAGAGTACAACTCCAGCAGTAAGTTTAGTCCAGCAGAACAACATGACCAACTCAATTAAAGGTGCGTAAACAGGGCTTTCATATACAAAATGATTCTGATTCCTGATTTCATTGCACAATTTTTCATTTCCTGGCATACCAGTCTCATGGCGACACAAATGATTTATTCTCTATGCATGTCTCTACATGTCCAATAGACAGAAAAGTGGGGAATTCACTTCCACAAACATGCACCTCTTCAGTTTTAGATGTGACAAATAAAATCAGCAGGACGAGGTGAATCCAACATAAACATTTGCTTATTAGAAACACTATAATAATAGACAAGGAATGCAAAAATGACTTTGATCTTGCTTCCCATCAGGACGCAGGAGGATTTCCCATCAGGACTCAGGTCGCTGAGGCTTCATGGGGGCTCTAGGCGGAACTCCCTGCTTCGCTGGTGCCAATGCAGAACTCAGGGCTACAAGGTATTGAAGTGAACCAAACCAAGCTAGACAGATCAAACTTGGCAGTCGGCCATACACCCCCTTGTCTCGGCTTCAGAAAGCACGGACCACCCACAGTCCTTTCACTGACCGTCTGTAAAGCACTTTCTCGAGCTGGGAAGTTCTTGGGTTTTATCATTCTGCCTGCTAGAGGAAGCCTGGAAATCATGTTTACTGGGTTGAAACAATAAACATTTTTAAAAATGAAAAGTTGTGGGATTTCCCAGTTCAGTTTTGGTTTTGTTTCTGTAACTTAGTATCTAATACACAACCATTCAATAGTATGGTTTGGGTTATGGGTATGGGTTATGATGCTTTAAAAAACAATAATACAATTAGTTAGTAAAAATTATTATGAGATTTCCTTTAAAAAAGATCATCAAAACAAAATATAATATGATAAATCTTTACGATGATATACAGAAGACACAACCACATATATATTCATTCATTCATTCATTTTCTTTTCGGCTTAGTCCCTTTTAACCCTAACCCTAACCCTAACCCCCCCATTAATCTGGGGTCGCCACAGCGGAATGAACCGCCAACTTATCCAGTATATGTTTTACGCAGCGGATGCCCTTCCAGCTGCAACCCATCACTGGGAAACATCCACACACACTCATTGACATACATACACTACGGAAAATTTTAGCTTACCCAATTCACCTATATCGCATGTCTTTGGACTTGTGGGGGAAACCGGAGCACCCGGAGGAAACCCACGCCAACACAGGGAGAACATGCAAACTCCACACAGAAATGCCAATTGACCCAGCCGAGGCTCGAACCAGCCACCTTCTTGCTGTGAGGCGATCGTGCTACCCACTGCACCACTGTGAGGCCCCCACATATATATATATTTACAATATTTTGTTTCCAAGGCATACCTATATCCAAAATCAGAGATCAGAGTCATAATCTTAAAAAGGTCAGAGATATTGGGAAGCTTTTAACGAGCCAATCACCACAACCGATTGATAATCGATGACACAAAATATTGTAAAGGTTTCATAATATAAAAAAAATAACATATTATGACAATATACTTTAATAAGTACAGAATAAGTATGTTGAATAATAAATGTATGTTATGCTGAATGGTGGTAGAACATAGTACATCACAGATCTTTAGATTTTTTTTCACAAACGTTATTAGAAACATTGCATTACTTGCATGTTATATGCTTACAGTACACTTTTGTAAATTAAATATAAGCATACGCAGATCTATTATTGTGGTGAAAACTATTCCAGACAAAACCAAGCAGCATGTATAGACAAAACTAACTGTGGTTGGTCTATTTATGTCAGTAAAAGTGAGAAAAAAACTGCAGTAAAATTTGGTCTGATCTGCCGATCTCTCTCTCTAATTCTATTGTGTCTTATCTTACAGAATATTGAAATCACCAATTTCAGCAGTTGCTGGGTGGATGGTTTGGCCTTTTGTGGCATTTACCACAGTTACCTCCCCTCTCACATACCATATGACAGACTCAGTCCAGAGAACAAGGTGACACTCGCATCATACATACCTTTACATGTAAGCATATTAACATAAGGATTGTTATAATGATGCTGACGATTTCATACATAGAAAGAGAACCTGACTCTAGCGTTCCAGACTGGAGAAGGATTTGGAATCTCTACATCACTGGTGCGTCAACTTGAGTTTTTCATAAGCAGTTGTATTTCTTTTTCAATTACTCACTCTTATAATTACCATGCACATGTACTATGATCATTCTCCAAATGAATCAACCAATGCATGATTAATTAGTTCCAGCTTGAATAATAAACTTTCAAAACAGATATTGGTTTTTACTTCAGATATACAAGCATGCCAGATGTTAAAATGAGCTAATCGTGACTGAATAGTGATGGATTTAGACATGCATGTGGAGTTTGCTCAAATGTTAAAGCTGAACATGAGAATCATGAGTGCTGTTTTATTGTGGTTTCTCAGACGGTGGAGGAGATGCTGAAAGACGATGCACCAGATTGGCACAGAGTTCTGGAATACGTAGAGAGCATCTACCGTCATTTTGAGATGTGAGACTCTGGAGGTTTACACATCTTGATTATTTACGGTGATCACAATGATTATGACCATGGGAAGTGTACCTGTTGAACTGGGATCAGATTTTTGAATTACTAAGAGTATTTGAGACTCTTATTAGAAACATTGTCTGGTTAGCATGACACGCTAACTGTGCCATACGTTCTGATGTCTCGCAAACAACAAATGAATTGCTTGTTTCACAATATTAAAGCGCACCTAAAGGTGGTCTAAAGACGTTGTGACTGAGCTTTCTTAATGTGCCATTAGTCCATCAGCATTTACAGTTCAAGTAATTAAACCAGAAAGTGTGTGCTTAGAACTGAGAGCACAAAGAAGAAGAAAACAGATTAAACAGAGATGTGCCAGAATGATTGTTGTTCATCCTCTTTGAGTATTAAAGACCTTCTGAGGAATTCCTGAAGAAGATCAGAGTGTCTATGAAATGGTAGAGTCCGTCAAAACTTTTTATTGCTGCTTTCTGCCCTCTGTTGGTCTTCATGCGGGATTGCAGGTTTCATTTTCAGTTTCTCATTTTGCTTCTTCCATTCGTGTTTATAAAGGAGTAGATTTACTACAGTGTGAATCGCAGCTCACAGAAATCCTTACTTCTGTATGTTTGCCATGTTTTATTTGCCGTGGTGTTAAATGCAGCTGTAATATCCTGTTTAGTTTTTGTTGTTGTTTTAGTTCCAACTCTGATACCCTGACCATATCCTTCGTGTAATGTATTGGAAAACAAATTGCCAAATACAGAAAGCATTTAATAAATAAATATTTTTATTTATACTATTTTATTCTTGTTTTCTTCTTGCTTATGTTTGGCCAATGTTAGATTAATAGACTGTGGATGAAAGAGACATTTATTATTGTAGGTTAACTGTGCTTTGCAGATTTAGCAGCCTCAAATATTAGAGACTGCATAAAATTACTCTGGTAAAGGAACGTTTTTGTTTTTTATAACGTACTGAAAGTGCAGCTTTTAATCAAAAATGCTGATTTGATGGCTATGGTGACTTCCTGTTTTGTAATAACTGAATAAGCCAGCTGAATGGCACATGATCGTTGTAATTTAAAACAAACATCAAAAAGTTGGTTGTGGAAGTAAGGAAAAATATTTCTCCTGTAAGGAAGACAATTTTCCAAAATAAAAGTCATCGTGGGAAATACTGACCAGTGGTGAGAACGTTTGATTTGGTCATAAATCTTTACATGTAAATTATGACGAAAACAATTATAAAATTATCATTTTTAAGTGTTTGTTTGCATTTACATTTGCCTACAAGAAATGAGCATATAGCACTCTACATGGGTGTATAAACTCGGTTCAACCCTCATACATGGATTGAACTTTTGATATATCAATTAATTAAAGAAAGGAAAAAGATAGATAGATAGATAGATAGATAGATAGATAGATAGATAGTATTATATGTTATTCAATAATAGAATGAATTTACTGACACATAAAAGACTTTTACTTTGAAAGTAAATTATACAAGATTTTCTTGGCTTCGCACTCTTCTACGTGTCCATGAAACCAGGAAGCGCGAATGAATAAACCGAGTCAGTGAACCTCCTGTCAGTCGCTGGTCCCCAAAACTCTCCTGATCCGCTTCCTTCAACACGGTGAGTGTGAACATCACAATCTGAGACACACACTGTCTGTTTGTTCTGACAACTCACAGGTTATACTGCTTTCTTCAGTCAGGTGACTTTTAAAGTTACTGCAGTCCGTGTATGTACTACACTTATAGTCCGAATGATTTGATCAAATTGTATAGTAATTTGGATGTTTTTGAGGATATTGGTGTGTGTGATTAACACTGCGGTGTGGCGGTCATTAAGGCAAAAATACTGCAGGTGAATAGGGTAGAAAGTTAAACTAATGGTTAACTTTAGCATTATACTTCCTCAATTGATTGATTGTATTAATAATTGCAAGCATTTTTATAGTTAATTTATTTTTTAAATGTTATATTTACATATGCAAGTGAATTTGTTTTTATTAAATGCTTTATTCCATCGAAATTCCTGTTCCTTTTTCTTTCTTTCTTTGACTCTGTGTCAAATGTTTTTATGCAGGGGGGATTGGGTTCTCTTTTTATCTATACATAATATAGGAAATACTGTGAACAGCCAGAAAATGAGACAATTTTTGCAATATTTGTAAACGGAAAATAATTATAGTTTATAGTAAACAGTATATAGTTCTGCAAATAATGTATGAACAAATCCCTCAAAAACCTTCAGAACAAATAGACGTTTTAAACTGTGAAGTTAGTATGTAAGTGCTGCTGAAGTTTAGATGTATGGTTCACATTGAGAAAACAGCCTTCAAAATATGTATTGCAACTGAAATCTACAGACACAAACTGATAAAGTGCAACCAAAGAAACATATAAAAGTGCATGTTGGATGTTTTCTTTACATTGCACTGTAAAAAACACTTAATGAAAAGCCATAAAGGCCAAATTCCTAAAGCTAAGAGGTGAAATGAAAAAGTGTTTTTGTTTGGCATGTCTCAATGAATGAATGAATGAATGAATGAAAGAGCTCCATTGATCCAGGATACTGCAGGTGAAGGTAAAGCCACGTAGTGCACACGTAGTACAGGTTGAGTGAGAAAATGACACACCCACATACCTGTGAACAATGATCCGGTAACTACAGTAATTCACCTTTGTGTGTCTGGGCTGAAGGCTCTCAACATGCGTCAGAAGATCTTGGTGACTGGAGGAGGAGGATACATTGGCAGCCACTGTGTTGTGGAGCTCATAGAGGCTGGTTTTCATCCTGTGGTCATTGATAACTTCAGTAATGCTGTCAGAGGTGAGCAGACTTCAGTGAAATCCCACTGCTTTATATAAAGAGCTTCAGAAATAACCTGCAAACACGGTCAGGCCTTGTGTGGTATTGGACAGTCTGAGTAAAAATTGAAGTAAAAATGAAAAAAAATTTATAATATGGAATATTCAATATAATATACATTTGTGTTTTATCCTATAAAATGAATTAAAATGTGTTAAAATATATTAAAAATAATAATAATTCTGTAGTGAAACTGCTGTTTAAATTAGTAACAGATTTGTTTTTTGCAGCTGATAGTGATGTGTGTATGTTCTGTGTGTTTTGTTGAGGAGAGGGGGGTGTACCTGAGAGCTTGCGGAGGATAGAGAAGTTTCTGGATACTCAGATTGAGTTCCATGAGCTTGACATCCTGGATAAACCTGGACTGGAAAAAATATTTAAAATGGTAAAATTATAATATATTTTATTGTTTTGTAATATAAAGCAAAGTACGTAATTGTACGTAATATAAAGCAAAGTATATAAAGTTTTTGTATTTTATTGTATTTTTTTATTCTTCCACACTATCTCTGCTGGTGTTTGTTTGTTTGTTTGTTACGTTTTTAACTCTTTCTTGACAAATCCTTCAGATCAATGTACTCATTTCTGAACCACCCTTTCAATATAATGTTTACAGCACCCCCTAGTGGTCAAATATATTGATTGTTTTCTCTCATCTCTCTGTCCAGCACTCTTTCTATGCAGTGATGCACTTTGCAGGTCTGAAAGCTGTGGGTGAATCAGTAGAACAGCCTCTGCGATACTACAGAGTCAATCTCACAGGAACCATCAATCTGTTGGAGGTAAGAAATCTGTCTCTTTGCATGGATTGTCCTTATGCATGGATTTTTGTATTTTTATAAATGGAGTATCCAAATGAATCTGATCACTGAGATGCAGATTCAGTCCAGTTTGCAGTCTGTGTATGCATGTTAGTGCTCTTGGCTCTTAAGGAATGCCTTACTGGCTGTGGCCCTGTGTGTGTATGTGGATCAGGTGATGCAGTCTCATGGGGTGCGTAATCTGGTGTTCAGCAGCTCTGCCACCGTCTACGGAGATCCTCAGAAACTTCCCATTGATGAGCAGCATCCAGTGGGCGGCTGTACAAACCCCTACGGCAAGACCAAATACTTCATAGAGGAGATGATCAGAGACCAGTGCACGGCAGAGAAGGTAGACAAACACTTATAATATTACTTATTGAGACAAACACTTTCTCTTCATATGCACTTTTGCCACTTTAGTGGCATATAAGGGAAGAATTTGCATGAAAAGGGGAGTTTCTGTTCGAGCACGTGCTGATTTTCACAGGGGCAAAACAACACACAGATGCAGGGGAGAAAGACAGTGGGTTTAAAGGGACATCAGTAATCTAATTATTTGCCAAATTCTTAATTTGTCAACTTTATCTGCAGTTTAGCACTTTCACTTTCATTCAGGAACATTTCATGCATGCCCCGCGGGACATACAAGATATTGGATGCGAAGAACTGCTGGAAGAGTGTAGTTTTAATAGAATGTTTGATACCGCATGCCGTATGGGAGAAAAAAAACCTCTGCATTTCTTGTTAACTTAGATGCACTCTGTAGGAAGCATCAGAAAGCCGTGTGTGTATAGACTATCCTGTCACAAAATGCGGTGAAAATCCTACACGACAGTAATAATTTGATTAAGGTGTTTACATTTGAAAAGCAGCATTTACAGCATATCTTTCAGTCCATAATATTGTAGTGATATTATTCATTCATTCATTCATTCATTTTCATTTCGGCTTAGTCCCTTTATTAATCTTGGGTCGCCACAGCGGAATGAACCGCCAACTTATCCAGCATATGTTTTACGCAGCAAACGTGCTTCCCACTGCGCCACCATGAGGCCCTTGTAGTGATATTAACATACTGTAAACTTAGTAACGAAAACATTTTGACTATGGTATGTCTTTAAAAACTGAAAGAGTACTGCTGACGATATTAACTTTGTAATCTGAATAAACATAAACAAAGCACACTGATTGCACATTTACCAAATCCGTAGACACAGGACAATCAACACCAACTGGAGTCTTTTTTAAAAGGAGAGGAGTGGCAAATCCGGATTTCACCATTTCCAGATGCGAAAGGCTCTTGGGTAAAAAATGTTCCTTACAAACATATTTTTGTTGCATGTTAGCAGACTCCTGTAATCCACACGTGAGTCCAGCTGCGCTCTCATAGCGGGAAAATGAAAACAACCTTCGTTGCAGCACATTTATAAACGCAACACTGACGACCCATGTCAACAATTCTTGTTCTTCCACTTGTTTTAATTACAGTTGGCAACACAACGTGGCGTCTCTCTGCCGTCTGAAGATTTTTTTCTCTCTGCCGTCTGAAGAAGGTTTTCGAAGCTATCATGTCTACCTCATTCACAATAGAGCACGCTGATTGGTCTTTCTCATGAATTAATGCTGAAAGCTCAAAGACGTCACTTTGTACTCGCCGTTACAGACATCCAGTCTACACACTGGAATTCACACAAGGATTTAATCGACGTGACGTAGCTTCAAAATTTCTTTTCAAACCGGAATAACTAATTTGCTGGCAAAAACAACCAATTTGCACTTTTTAGTGAAATATATGTGTCCTAATGGTGTTTTTAGCAACATGGGACACGTATATGACTGTCAACATCTCAAAAAATGTGTTTTGGTGTTTCGTGACCCTTTAAACTCTATCTTACAAGGACTCCATGAAGAAAAAAACAATGTTTACTTGTGAATGTACCACAAATCATGTTGCACTATTAGTTTTCATCAACCCTAAATACCTCTTTTGCACAAAATCTTCCACAATATTGTTATGTCTTATATAAAAGTACTTGTATAGTCTGTCTTAAGTCTGTCTTAAGTTATGTATATAGTTTAAGGATTTATAGTATATGTATAGTTATTATTGTTAGATTTCCACTCTGGTATGTAAGTTATGTTAGGTTTAAGATAGCTTTTATGGCTAGTGTCATGTTCATATTTATGATTATGTTTATTTATGTAGGACCATGGTCCTGCATGTCCACACATGACAATAAAGCTCAACTTGATTTGACTTGAGTAGGCCCAGGCGGAATCTGTGCCCACAGAAATGTCAATGTTTTTGTTTATCTACTAATGTAAATGTGTCTAAATGTATATTTATTCAGTGTTTATTTAAATTATATTATTGAAAATTTTACAGTTGTTTAGATCATTTGTGGTTATATATTTTCTCCGATTTTAGACCATTATTTATTTTTTTTATTTGTTAACCTACTGTTGTGTTGTGGTTCTAATTAGAATTGCATTGTAAAACTTAAATAAAAGTTGAGACTTTTTCTTTTTTTTTTCCCATTTCATTTGTTAAGTTTTCAATTCCTGTACTCTCAAACTCATTCTGCAATAATTCCTCAGATTTGTATTTATTTATTTATTTTTTATTTTTATTTTTTTTAATTCTGCGCAGAAATAGCTAAATAAATTCTGTCTGGCTCTACTTATAAGTGAGTGCCATCTTGTGACATTTTATGGGACATTTGCACCTAAATTAAATTGTAAACTTTTGAATTCCATCAGTACTTAGTTCTTAATTATTTTATTTTTGCTGAAGTTTATTTCATTAGATTGTTTGTTTGTATTGGGATATTATGTTGTTTGACGTTTAACAAGTATCACTGCCAAAGACACTGGTATGACAATAACTATAAACACACATTTTATAAATAAAAACACTCTTGTGACATTAATCAGCCTGTGTAAAGAGTGTGACTGTTAATATGTTCTGCAGGACTGGAATGCTGTGCTGCTCAGGTACTTCAATCCCATTGGTGCTCACATCTCAGGTCAGATTGGGGAAGATCCACAGGGAATCCCAAACAACCTTCTGCCTTATGTTGCCCAGGTAAACGCCAAAGTGATGTTTTTTGACACATGCATCAGTGTAGACGGACATTTGAAAGCATACTCATTTAAGAGCTCTAACTAAACCCAAATGAACATCTTTGTCTTCTTTCATGTTAGGTTTTTTTAATCTATTTTCTATGTACATCTATCACTGTGGCTATAGTTTGCATACATTACAATATTTTGTTTATTAAATTTTTCTTTGACTACCTTGCCCCAAAGTATAGCAGGATCTTTTGTATGAACGAATTACTGCTTGTTGTGATGTACTTTCTCCTTGTGTGTGTGATAGGTTGCCATTGGCAGACGAAAACATCTGAATGTGTTTGGAAATGACTACAGCACACCTGATGGGACAGGTGAGGGGGGCATTTTTCAGTATGCTGTTTTTGTATGAAACTGCTGTCTTGTGTATGAAACTTTCGGTTGAAAGGTTTTTCTAGTTTTTTATTATTATTATTATTATTTTCTTTTTTTTTTGTTTACTACAAATGAAACTTAGAAAATAAAGCTAAAATAAAATAAGAATGAGATGAAAAATTTTACTTAAAAATGAAAAAATAAGTTATTTTAAAATGTTAATATTATAAAATGTCAATAAAATGGAAAGCTTAAAATGAAATCTACATATAAATATTACATAAACAACAATAAAAATGACAAGGATATAAAATCGCTAAAACTTATATAGTGTAATGTTAATAGGAATATTACAAAATGGTAAAAAGTGCATAAATTTCTTAAAACCCTACCTAATAATAAAATGAATACTGAAAATATAAAAATATTGAAATATTATATATTGAAATTTCATTTAATATAAATTATTTTAGAGCTGCCTATGTTTACCTGTATAATTATGTAGTATAAGATTGTGACACAAGTCTTATAATACATCATGTCTCTAAGCCTAAAATTAATTTGAATTTTTAATAAATAAGATTGTTTCCATTTTGGTGTCATGACATTTTGTATAATTCCATTTTTCCCAGTTTATTTTACTTTAGTTCTCCTAAAATTCTTTGAATTAATTTTTGGTCAAGAAAAGCACACTGATTTTTATTTAATTGTTTTCCTTCTGGGCAGGTGTGAGAGATTACATCCATGTTGTTGACTTGGCAAAAGGGCACATTGCTGCGGTCAGAAAACTGAAGGACAGCTGTGGGTGTAAAGTACGACATTTTCTCTTCTTCATTAATGTGCTCCATTATTCACATCATTTTCCCATCAGACTTACCTCTCTGTGCTGGTGTGTGTGTGTAGGTTTATAACCTGGGCACGGGCACAGGCTACTCAGTGCTGCAGATGGTCAGTGCCATGGAAAAAGCTTCAGGTCGAAAGGTGAGAGCTGAAGCTGGTGTCGTCCACCGCCTGAGTTCACCTTTATGACGTTTCTACTGGCATCTGTGTTTTGGATTTCCTTCAATAGTAATATTTTTGCTCTGGTCTCAGATTGCGTATCAGGTTGCCCCACGTCGGAGCGGTGATGTGGCCTCCTGCTATGCAGATCCCAGTCTGGCGGAGAAAGAGCTGGGCTGGAAGGCTGAGCACGACCTGGAGAGGATGTGTAGGTGTCAAATGAAATCGAGACGCTCGGGGCCAAACCACTTTCTTTATGATGTCAATTTTGAGCTTTTTACTTTTCTATTTTTTTCTCAGTCTAGTGGAAAGATATATGCAAGTTAGCATATTTAATGAAATGGTCCCTAAAGGGTGTTTAAACATAATATTTTTGAAAACTTACTTGGCTATACCAAAATGTTTGCCATCCTTTCCCCTTTATCAGACTTATTTGATATTGATTACCATTTTTTTCAAAAGTCTTGTAATAATCTATGAGCATTTCAATGAGTGCCCAATAAAGGGTTAATGAATCAACTGGGAAAGTATGACTACAACAAAAATTACTTTTTTTCTTTCTTTTTCTTTTTTTTTTTACCATGTTCACCTGCAGTGTGTCATCTTAATTTTTCCATGTGCATAAACAGATGAGAGTGTAATGGGCTGTGAAGTACTGCAGCTCTCGATTAATCCTACTGTTTCATCTCATCACACAGGTGAGGATCTGTGGCGCTGGCAATCCCAGAATCCCACAGGATTCAGTAATGGAACACTACCTTGAAGCTGGATGAATGTAGAGCGTTTCTAATGGGAAAAAGGGAATTGCACCTATAATGAAAAAATGAAGCCAAAGTGGGACAATAAAGTCTTTCGTTTTTCTTAATTGTATGTAAAATCATCCATCAAAAAACTTGAAGCTAAACAAATTATTCCATCTAATTCAATGTCTTTCTTTTATTTTTCTTGATTGTACACTGTCATTATGTCATCTCACTTTTATTAAAACACACTGAATGGCTTATTTCCAATGTAGAGTTTTTTTTGTACTTTATTATCAGTGTGAAATAATAAAAACTATTTCATTTGTTTAGAAAGAAATTCTGTGTTGTTGTTTTTTTTGTTGATGTGGAGGGGGGGGTCAAGATTTTTATATGATTTATGTTTATTTTTATTTATATATAAATATCAGAACAAATTGCGAGAATGTCCTATTAGACTTAATAGAAATATGTGGAGAAAATCAATGTAAAAGAAATTAATAAATTGAACTTTTGAAATAGAAAATATAATTTAATTAAATAATCTAACATTTTATTTAGTTGAACATTAAAAAAAACAAAAAAAAACAAGTTTGATTAAATTATCAAAATAATATAAAATCATACAAAAATATGGTTAAATTAATGCAATGTGACATAAATACCAATTAGATTATAAGGGAAAATGATAATTATTAAAATAAGTGAATAAATAAAACATTAGTTTTATTAAACTCATTTGTAATTTAAATTTTTAACAATATAAATAGGTTCTTCATATTTAAAAAATCAATAGATGGCTTTCACATGTTAGTATGGTGGTCCTCACAAAGCATTATTATATTAGGGGGTCTGAGGCGTTTAAAAGATTGTTAAATCCCCTGTAGTTTAGGACACAATCGGGTCAACACAGTGCAGAAAAACATCATAAAACGAGCCATTTCTTTATTTTCAAGGGCAGAAGCTGGTCGTGTACATGTGCAGGGGTTGCTGTACGGGGGCGCGTGTGCTTTAAGCGGTTCTCCGGTCCCGGGCGCTCCGGACACCCACGTCAGCAAAACGTTTTTCCAGCACAAACGGGTTTCGGTCTTTCGGGCAAAGCAGGAAGTGAAAGCCGTTCGCCCTGATAACAAAAGCTGGAAAAATACATCCAAAGTCGGCAGAGAAATGGAGATGGTGTGTGAAAGTGGGACATGTCGACCGTACCGGAGCGCGGGTGACGCGGGGCATCTGTGAGTATTATGTTCGGGAGACCGGGGGAAACGGTGCCCGGGTAAAGAGGGTGGGCGACGGGGACCAGTAGCGAGACTCAGCGCCAACCCGCGGGTCGTCCGAGCTCAGGTGATCAGAAATATAAAAAAGAGTGATGGGGGTGCTTGCGGAGACGGGTGTTTTGCGTTTAAAATCCAGTCTGGAGCGATTCCAGCTGAGCTCGGTTCGGTGGGCGGCTCTGCGCGGACGACAGGGCTCTTGGCAGAAACCACCCCGCTGCCGCTTTCCCCTTATCTGACAGCTCTGAGTCGCATTGAAAGAAATTAAACGTGTGTTTAATGTTTAAATCTCCTTTTAGTGAAGCACAGGCGTGTGTGTGCGCGGTACCTCAGGTAGGCTATATTACTTTTCTGACGGGCGTTGTGCACTAAAAGGGCGCAGTGGGTTAAATATCATATGACTTTTAAGCGTTTTCTGTGTTGCCACGTTTTTATATGGGTTTATGTTAATTGGGTTGGTTATTTATTTATTTATTTATATATGTCTTGCACTGTAACCCAGTTTTTGTATTTGTGTGCGCGTGCTGCGAAGGGAGACGAACGATGGAGAGATTTATTTCCACAGTATGAACGTCCGTTTTTTCTTTATTCCCTCCGTGTTTTAAGCGTAACCCGTGTTTCTCTTCTCTCCTTGTTCCTGCACATCGTTCTCTTTTTCTCTCTCTCCCTGCTTCTCTCCCTCGTTACCCGATGCGCAAAGTCGGGTGTTGCCTCTTCCACAGCGAACGAACGTGATTGACAGATGTGCCATCCAGTCAGAGAACAGTGGGCGGAGCTTTACCGCCTCTTCATGACTTCAAGCCATTACGTCACATCAGTGGCTCAGAACCAGGGACCGGGGCCCAACAGAGGGCCTCAAAATTACTTAAAATCAGATGAAACAAGCTTTAAAATATGCTACAATGACTAAAATTAAGATGTTTCTTATTTTATAATAAATCTTCTACCAAGCTCTAAAAAATGTTTCCTGTGTAGAAATTGTTAGGTAGGGTGTTTTTTTTTTTATACAACAGAGACATGGCAATTATTACGATCACCCAAAACACATTTAGCTGTGTCTTTATTAATTGATTTTAAACAGAAAAAATAAGTTTTGTAATTCGTTTAAACTGTTGTAATTATTTTAGGATATGAAAAGAAAATGTGATGAAAACACAAAAGGCTAAAACATTTCTTCTCTCGTCACATGAAGTATGTTATGAACTATGCAAATGATTCGGTCTATATTTTTATTTCGAATCTGTAAAATTTAACAAAAATGACTGCTTGTATGCATGACTGAAAATTATGGTTGGTTTTTTCCATTTGTGTTATAAGACACTTCTTTTTAGATATGAAATATTTTGCCATTAAAGCTGGTTTATAATTTCTGGACAGTAAAGCCCTGTCTTCTTTGATATGATTGGCCATCTCAGTTATTTGGAGTACTGTTAGATACAGCTGAGGCAGAGCAGGCTAAAATATACCTATTAAAAACCATGTTACCCTAACAACAAATAGTGCAGCATCCATTTCTAATACATAAATGGACAACATGGCCAATTCTAATTACTGGGTGCAGGCGGGGGTTGTCCCACACGAAGTATTTGGCAAAACAGCCACAGTCAAACTGAACAGTGACTAAAAGTGAACAGATTTTGAAGCTCCCCCACCCCTTCTGTCTTTCAGGCCTGTTAACAAATGGACCAGCGCAGACATGTCAGCCATTCACCAGAGCTGTCTGCTCAAGCAGCTGGACCAGCAGAGAAAGCAGGAGCTGTTCTGCGACTGCAGTGTTTTGGTGGAGGGCCAGATTTTCCACGCACACAGGAACGTCCTGTACGGCAGCAGTGGATATTTCCGGATGCTCCTGACTCAGGGATCCAAAGACACCCTAGAGTCTGTAAGTGCCTCTTTTGACGTCTTTAGCCCCGATATCTTCGCCATCATCCTGGACTTCATTTACTCGGGTCAACTGGAGCTCAACAGCTCCAATGTAATCGAGGTGATGTCAGCTGCAAGCTACCTGCAGATGAATGACGTCATTTCCTACTGCAAGGCCTTTATTAAGTCGTTCCTAGAGATCAGCACAAAAGAGGACGACGAGAACCGGTATCTGTGTTTGTCTGAGAACAGCCCCCTTCAGGACAGACGTGAGAGCACCATTGAGCCGTCCAACATGTGTGATGTAAGCATGAGTTCTCAGAGCCGACTGTGGGACGAGGAGCAGGAAGACGATCAACCGCAGGAGGACTTTGGCGGGACAAGCCCGCAGCCATCAGGACTTCAGCACAACTCTCCTCCACAGTCCAGCCTGGAGGAGCAGTACAGCTCGGTGCTCCCTGAACGCAGGAGGAGGGGGAGCAGGAAGAGGACAGCCTCCAGTCGCCTGGTGGCAGAAGACACTTCGCTCATTGACCTGCAGGGGGTGGTGTCACACTGCTCGCAGAAAGCAGACGAGCTCTACGCCAACCTGCCCTCCATTGTTGGGGTGGTCGGGATGTTTAACAAAGGTGAGTGTGTGGAGTGAGTTTGTGAATATGTGCGTATGCATATGTCTATACCTTGTATTCCTTACATTGTGGGGAGCAAATATACCTACAATTATAGCATTACCAGTCATTTTTGACCTTGTGGGTAAAATGGTTTGGTCCCCATGTGAAAAACAACTCACAAATAGAATGAAGTACTTTGATAATGTAAAAATTCAAAATGTTTCCTCTGAGTGTTGGGTTTAGGGACAGGGGTAGGGTAGAGGGACAGAATATACAGTATGTGCATTATAAAAATCATTACAACCATGGGAAGTTCAAGTCCCGATAAAGT
>CAIGQW010053273.1:4898244-4937417 GCA_903798125.1 Danio choprae | reverse complement strand
AGAAAGGCAGATCTGAAGCGTCACCTCCGCTGTCACACAGGTGAGCGTCCGTATCCCTGTCAGGCCTGCAGCAAACGCTTCACCCGCCTGGAGCACCTGCGCAGCCACTTTGAGACGGTGAGAAACACGCTGAACTTCACACTTGTGTTTGGTCCGTTCACACCTCCACATGATATACAGGACATCCTGCTACTGCTGGTCATCAGTTCACATCTTGTAGAAATATGCTTATATGGAAAGCTGTTTTAACATTTTATCTACTGATCTGTTTTCAGGCTTATAGTACATTTTCTGCTAAATTACTAAATGTAATTTAAATGTAGTACTTATTTTTCAGATCTTTTCCATTAAGTACTTATTTAACAGTTGCTAGTGGTCATTTATTGTATACTAGTGCTCATTCTTTCTATTACATTTATTGTTGTCGTTTATGCCTTTAGTAGGATCGGACAGTATTTAAAGGGGGGTAGAGAGTGGGTGAGGATACATAAAGGTTAACAAATCAGGATGCCAGAAGTTCACTGTAGTGCTCACTGCCCACGAGGCTTTCAGTGCTAACATTAGTACCTTTTTAAAAGATTATTTATTCATTAGATAGTGCTTATTTTGTAGTTTTAGGTACTTTAAAAGTACATTCTTATCTTACTAGTCATCTGTTTTTTGCTTGTCTTACTTTAGGACTAGTCAGAATGGCCACAGTAGAGCTCAGTTAACAAACTTACTAATAAAATAGAAAATGCTCACTAACAAAATTTCAAATTATTACTAGTACCTAATAAATGTTTATTAGTGTCTATTGAAGTACTACACTGTAAAAAAAAAAGTTGACTCAACTTAAAATTTTAGGGCAACAAACTTCAGGACATTTTTGAGTTTACTCAACTTAAATCGAGTCAAGTGCAGTAATTGGGTTGAAAGTTGAGTCAACTCAAAAATGTTCTGAAGTTTGTTGCCTTAAAATTTTAAGTTGAGTCAACTGTTTTTTTAACATTGTAGTATATATTTAATAGCGACGTCTAATTAACACACAGACGAATACATTTGAACTAGCATCTAATGAATAAACACTAGCTTGCAATAAAAACTGCTATCTCTTTAATTAAAAATAATAAATAAAAAAACTAATATCTATCTATAATAAATATTAGTTTAAATTAGAAATTTAGAAAACTGAATAATTAAAGAATTGAAAACCATTAAACATTTTTATCTAATTACAATTTAGATAATCAGAATTAAATTGATTAGTAGTATGTATTGAATAAGTACTAGTCTGTTTAATAGGTACTAGCATTAAATAAAAAACACTTATCTAAAAATAACTAGTTTGCTTAAAAACAGTAATAGTACATTTTATATATTAAATGTTAAAATGACTGGCCTCACAGTGGCGTAGTGGGTAGCACGTTCGCCTCACAGCAAGAAGGTCGCTGGTTCGAGCCTTGGCTGGGTCAGTTGGCATTTCTGTGTGGAGGTTGCATGTTTTCCCTGTGTTGGCATGGGTTTCCTCCAGGTGCTCCGGTTTCCCCCACAAGTCCAAAGACATGCGGTATAGGTGAATTGGGTAAGCTAAATTGTCCCTAGTGTATGTATGTGAATGAGTGTGTGTGGATGTTTCCCAGTGATGGGTTGCAGCTGGAAGGGCATAAAACACATGCTGGATAAGTTGGCGGTTCATTCCGCTGTGGCGACCCCAGATTAATAAAGGGACTAAGCCGAAATGAAAATGAATGAATGAATGTTAAAATGACTTTCCATATACTTCACCAAAAAGATTTTTGCTGCTTGTTCAAACTTATTTAAAATGAGCTGTTCTCAATTCTTGAGGTTTTTGGGACAACTTAACTATTTTATATTCATTCCACTTAAATTTGTAAAACAATGAAGTTAATTTAATTGATTTGTGTTGGGACAACATGAAAGAATTGTGTGGAACCTAGTATGATTCTGACAATGATAACCTTGGATAAAAATATCATGGTTTCATGGTATTGTGATTACTGCCCCAAAATAAGTTCCTTTTAAGTGTCTGGGTAAAAAACTACTTGTTCCCCCATTGAACACAATGTCTTTTATTTTAAGAAACATAAATATTTTGGACCAGAAGCTTTTGATGTAGAGTTCCTTTTCTGCTGGAGATACTGTTGCCCCAAAAAACTAAATAAAATTATTATGAAAAACATGTAAAAAAACAAAACTTATAATAGAAAACTTTGGTGTTTTAAAACCTTGACTTTTCCAAACCGCGGTAAACCTTGAAACCGGTTATCATCCCATGCCTAGTGGAACCCAGCATTTTTTACAGTGTTGCATGTAGTACATTTGTGTATGGTTGTTTCTGCCCATCAAATGAATAATTTAGATTGACAAGAGATCTAAAATACACCTTCTCCATTTATCACACTGACAGATTCATCAGGCCCGTAAGCTGGTCTGCAGGAAGTGTAAGCGGCATGTAACTGAAGTCAGTGGACGTGTGGTCAGTGAAGGAACCCGCAAATACAGGCTGTGTGACGTTTGCATTCAGGAGAGCGGCTACAATGATTTAATCACAGACGAAACAGATGGAAATGAGGACAAGGAAGGCCTGTTGTTGGGTGTAGAAGAGGACATGAGCGAAAACAGGCAAATTACATGGGTCATGGATGATGATGACCTGGCAGAGGATTCTGGAGCCGATCTCATAATCCAGGAAGTGGATGACAGCGACGAGGAAGCAAGCGGAAAGTGATGATTGATTTGTGTGTGATTGTGTGAATGGGCAAAGCTGCCTTACTGGCGGTTTAAGGTCTGTTGAAATTTCATAAGGGAATCTATGTGCGTTTTTGTACAAATAAAAACACTTTGTCTTTTAAAAAATATATAAAGTATTACATATGACTGCTTTTATAAAAGTACAAGTATATTTCTGTAATGGAAATTATATTTAGCTTATTTCAAAAAGGCTTTTATGGGCAAGATGACAGTGTGATCAGTTAATGTCGATCCAGAGCTGATTTCATGGAACTTCTCTGTAATTTTGCCAGATTCTAGTTTTGACTTCAGTTTTAAACTTTAGTCAATGCCAGGCCAGGGCTTACATATATGATTTTATGTATTATGCTGCATGGAGTCCTGGCGACCTACTTTTTGTGATGTGTAACAGACTCATTTATTTATTTTCAACAAAACAAATGATCAGTCACAAGCCAAACATAAACACCGTCTAAATAAAATATTGTATATGTATATGAATGAATGTGTTTATGTTTCACTCTGGATGTGTCATCTTTTGCTATTTGTCTTGCTTTTGACATTCAATTTATTTGTGTTTCGATTATTTGGACTAAAGAAAATATATTTTATACACATGCAATGTGCGTATGAATCGTCATTTACACTATACTCAAATAATAGAGAGCGTACATTCACGCATTCCAACATTTAACACAAACCCTAGGAATTTTTCACTTTTTGAGCAAACATTGAGTTCCTTTCAGCTCACTGGTTATGGCAAGCTCTTTTAACATTAACATTTGA
Source organism: Danio choprae (assembly GCA_903798125.1). Classification (NCBI taxonomy): domain Eukaryota; kingdom Metazoa; phylum Chordata; class Actinopteri; order Cypriniformes; family Danionidae; genus Danio; species Danio choprae. The sequence goes on along the minus strand of CAIGQW010053273.1, from coordinate 4,933,898 downwards.
CATTAAGATAGCAGTATCTTCATAGAAAATGTTTATTAGTGCATAATATAGCACAATATAATAAATAATATATTATTATTTGTTGTAAGAACTAGTATGTATTTAATAAGAGAATCTAATAGATTTAATTACTGGATACTATTACATTCAATGGTTCTAGTCACAATTGGAAGATATACTAGCCAAAAATGAATAGTTTCTCATTATTATCCCTTTTGGTGATGCCACCAAGTGTTTGAGCAGCTATATTGATATTCCCATTTCAAGTCCAACAGAGGCTCCAGTGCTTACATTACAGCTCTCAGTAGCCCCTCTTTAAGGAGCCTTCTGGTGTAGAACAAACTTCACCATAGCATGTGGCTAATCTGTTCTCAGGTTCAATTAGTCATTAGTGACATCACCTGACAATTTAGAGGAAAGCAACATGCCATTTAAAGCAGTTCAGCCATATACAAATACAATAAACATTCATTAAATTACCATTATATTTGTTAAACTGTTGGCACCATATAAAATTAATGAACGTATTTACCAGATAGTTAAACAAACACCTTATTTAAGCACAGCACAATAAACTAAAATATAAAACTGATTTGTTTCAGGTAGATATACACAGGACATTTCATTTAAACTGTTAACATTTCTAAGATATGCTTTCTAAGATATATATATATAACCATGTGATTAGAATGTCATTTCAGGAAATTGTAGGAAAGTACACAAAGATTTCAGATGCAAAAAGTATAATGTTTTAATCATATGACTTCCTATTCTATAGAATGCAAGATCATTGTAGGGAATACCAACATAGCAGCACAGTAACTTAACATAATAAGTCCATTTCTCTGGAAATCAATAGTCTGATATTCAAAGTATTTACTAGGTAGTATCCTAACCCTACTATCTAATAAAAACACTACTAATAAGTAGTGTCTACTTACGTTCTAGTATCTAATGAAAAAACTAGCATGTGGTGGAAGATGGAACAAGTGTCTAAAATAAAATAGGTACTTACTGGTAGCATGAAAATAGATACTAGAACGGTTGACAGATTAAAACGGCTTGCCATACACCGATGACTATAATTGGTGCAGAGATATGATGGAGACGCGCCTCTTCAATTCTAAACTCGTATTATCGCGAGATTATCTCGAGGCTGTGGCGTCAGGCTGAACGGGGGCGTGTGAAGATGGCGGCGCTCATGATGAGAGTTGCTCCTAGTCCTTTCGCCTCTGTTCGGGTTCACCGACCTGTCTTGCACTGTGCCGCGTCCGCCCTGCTCAGATCCGTGAGTTCATGCTTTATTCTCTAATGTCACAATGATATAAGTGTTTTGTGTTTGTCTCATTAGAAGAAATTGTTTTCTATTGACATAGCTTTCGGCGTTTTTTTACCATACATAATTTGACTTTTTGTACTTTACAGTAACCATGACATTTCTATGCGTTTATGACATTTTGTCTGTTTGTTTTTATTTGTGTTTGTTTTTATTTGTGCGTGCGTGCTTGCGTGCGTGCGTGCGTGCGTGCGTGTGTGCGTGTGTGTGTGTGTGTGTGTGTGTGCGTCTGCGTCTGTGTCTGTTTATGTGCTTGTTTTTATGTGCGTGCGTGTTTGTTTGACAGGTGAGTGTGTCTGCCGCTGCCTCTCAGTCATTACCAGAGAGGGTAAAGATTGTGGAGGTTGGACCCAGAGATGGACTTCAGAATGAGAAGGTGAACAAGTTCTGTTTACCTACAACACATAATGCTCTTTTTGTCTACAACCCAGCATTGGACTAATTGTGCTATGAACTTTTCTGTTTTGACTGTCCAATGTTTCTTGTCCAATTAGACATCCCATTTTTGATGTCCACATCAAATTAAATTCTCAAAAGTATTTTTATGCTTAATAAATGCAACAAATTTCTATTAAAATTACAAAACACCCATGAAAATATGGACAATTCTCAAAATATGGGTTGAATGTAAATCGTTAAAGATGTACACTACCAGTCCAAAGATTTCAAAATTCTGCTCACAAGTGTTCTATTTATTTGATAAAAAAATGCAGTAAAAATGCATACAGTAATTGTGAAATGTTTTCACAAAACACCCCTAAAGGGTGACCAAACTTGGTCCTGGAGGGCCGGTGCCCTGCAGAGTGTAGTTCCAACGCCAATTAGACACACCTGAACCAGTTAATATAGATACTAGTTAATCTAAGTATACTAGAAACTTTCAGGCAGGTATGTTGAAGGAAGTTGGAGCTAAACTATGCAGGACACTGGCCCTCCAAGACTGAGATTGGGCACCCCTGGTTTAATTGTTAAAATTGAAACAACTATTGTTAGTTTTCAGTTTTAAAAAAAAAATCTAGTTTAAAATGTAAATTATCCCTGTGATTTAAAGCTGAATCTTTTTTTTTTTTTTTTTTCATTGTTACTGTAGTCATCAGTGTCTGTATGCATGTATGTATATGTATATACAGTCGTGGCCAAAAGTTTAGAGAATTACATAAATATTGGAAATTGAAAAAGCTTCTGCTTAATTTTTTATAATTGGAATTAGCATATACTCCAGAATTTTATGAAGAGTGATCAGATGAATTGCATAGTCCTTCTTTGCCATGAAAATTAACTTAATGCTAAAAAAAATATATCCTTTTCACTGCATTTCATTGCTGTCATTAAAGGACCTGCTGAGATCATTTCAGTAATCGTGTTGTTAACTCGGGTGAGAATGTTGAGGAGCACAAGGCTGGAGATCATTATGTCAGGCTAATTGGGTTAGAATTTCAGACTTGACAAGTTAAAAGGAGGGTGATGCTTAATCATTGTTCTTCCATTGTTAACCATGGTGACCTGCAAAGAAACCCGTGCAGCCATCATTGCGTTGCATAAAAATGGCTTCAAAGACAAGGATATTGTGGCTACTAAGATTGCACGTAAATGAACAATTTACAGGATCATCAAGAACTTCAAGGAAAGAGGTTCAATTCTTGTTAAGAAGGCTTCAGGGAGTCCAAGAAAGTCCAGCAAGCGCCAGGATCGGGTCCTAAAGAGGATTCAGCTGCGGGATTGGTGTGCCACCAGACAGGTGTGAGCGCATCTGCATGTGCAATGAGGCGAAGACTTTTGGAAGATGACCTGGTGTCAAGAAGGGCAGCAAAGAAGCCACTTCTCTCCAAAAAAACCATCAGGGACAGATTGATCTTCTGCAAAAAGTATGGCGAATGGACTGCTGAGGACTGGGGCAAAGTCATATTTTCAGATGAAGCCCCTTTCCGATTGTTTGGAGCATCTGGAAAAAGGCTTGTCCAGAGAAGAAAAGGTGAGCGCTACCATCAGTTATGTGTCATGCCAACAGTAAAGCATCCTGAGACAATTCATGTGTGGGGTTGCTTCTCATCCAAGGGAGTGGGCTCACTCACAATTTTGCCCAAAAACACAGCCATGAATAAAGAATGGTACCTAAACACCCTCCAACAGCAACTTCTTCCAACAATCCAACAACAGTTTGGTGAAGAACAATGCATTTTCCAGCCCGATGGAGTACAGTGCCATAAGGCAAAAGTGATATCTAAGTGGCTCGGGGACCAAAACGTTTACATTTTGGGTCTATGGCCTGGAAACTCCCCAGAGCTTAATCCCATTGAGAACATTGAGAACTTCCTCAGGAGGTGGGTGGACAAACAAAAACCCATTAATTCTGACAAACTCCAAGAAGTGATTATGAAAGAATGGGTTGCTATCAGTCAGGATTTGGCCCAGAAGTTGATTGAGAGCATGCCCAGTCGAATTGCAGAGGGCCTGAAAAAGAAGGGCCAACACTGCAAATACTCTTTGCATAAATGTCATGTAATTGTCGATTAAAAGTTTTTAAAACGTATGAAGTGCTTGTAGTTATATTTCAGTACATTACAGAAACAACTGAAACAAAGATCTAAAAGCAGTTCAGCAGCAAACTTTGTGAAAACGTGTGTGTGTGTGTGTGTGTGTGTGTGTGTGTGTGTGACAAACTTGTGTCCATTAGACCATTGTTCCTACGGAGGTGAAGATCCGGCTCATTGATATGCTGTCAGAAGCGGGACTTCCTGTCATTGAGGCCACTAGTTTTGTTTCACCTAAATGGGTCCCTCAGGTGAGACTCAGAACACTGCATCAGTCATGATACATTTCGTTAATAGACCATCACAACATAAAACAGAGGAAATGATGACATCTATTATTGATATAAACATTGATGTTTGGCTACATTTGATTGGCAGATGGCTGATCAGGATGAAGTAATGCGTGGCCTCCACAAGAAACCTGGAGTGAATTACCCTGTTCTAACCCCTAACCTGAAGGGATTTCAGGCTGCTGTGAGTGAAATAATACACAAACTGTTCTATGCTATAATACTTAAACCGTTCATATGTATGGGCTTGAATACACATTTAAATATAGTGTCAGTAACAAGCGTGTTACATTTATCAAAAGTAACAGTATGTTCTTTTGAACTTTCCTTTTATCTAAGAATCTCCATTTCCGCAATAGCATTAAACATCGCCTCAGTTTTCAACATTGATAATGAAATCTTTTATGTTGTTTGTGTTTGTTATCTTTATTTTAAAGGGGACCTATTATGCACCTTTTTACAAGATGTAAAATAAGTTTCTTGTGTGTATGTGAAATTTCAGCTCAAAATACCACACAAATAATGCTTTATAACTCTTTGAAACTGCCTCTTTTTAAAAGAGAGCAGGGCTACAAACACCTCTGCATCAGCATAGTGGCAGATTATAAACAGGACTAATTTTATCTGTGACAAGCTGAAAATGTCAAAAGAAATGTCTCAGAAGAAGGCAGTCTATGGAGAATACAGGGTTAATTTGTGGATCCTAAATCCTCTTAGTCATTGACATTATCTTCAGCAGGGGAAAACTCTAATGGTGGTTGGCTGCTTCTCACTCAGGGCTGTTTATTCTAATGAGGGAGAAATCGTTACTAATGGGAGGGGCTTTTTCCCTCTGATTACACGTACAAAGGGAGAATGTCAATCAAAGTGTTTCTGCAGACTGTTTTTATCAAGTGTAATTATACAAAAAACAGAATTAATTATTTTTACCACTAGAGACTGGTTATATTCACACACACACTGTTGCCACACAACTGTGTTTAAGCCCCTTATTAAAGTGTGTTTTGAATAATAGGTCTCCTTTAACCTTTAGTATTATTTGTTTTAGTTTTACAATAGATTAGATTGAACTTTTTGTTAGTTTTTCATTTTAACAAATCTATTTATTTATTTATTTATTTATTTATATTTTTGCTTTACTTACTTATTTTATTTTAAATTAAAATGAGGGGGGGGGGGGGGAAATCACACCATTAATTATGCAAACATTTACCAAAAAACAAACAACAATGATCTTCTCAGGTAAAGGCTGGTGCAACAGAGGTGGCAATATTTGGTGCTGCGTCAGAGCTCTTCAGTAAGAAGAACATCAACTGCTCTGTGGAGGAGAGTCTTGTGCGATTTGAGGAGGTGATGAGAGCTGCCAAACAAGAGGGCGTTTCTGTGAGAGGGTAAAACAACCACATTCCGCATTCTCCACATTTCTCCACATTCTCAATCTCTCTACATTCCACTGTCTTTCAATGACTTCTGCCAAAATCCCATAAACATCATAATCTGTCTGAAAAACGATCTCTTGCTCTGTTTTTCTCAGCTACGTGTCCTGTGTGTTGGGGTGTCCTTATGAAGGAAAGGTGTCGCCAAGCAAAGTGGCAGAGGTTGCTAAGCGACTGTACTCCATGGGCTGCTATGAGGTATCGTTGGGCGACACCATAGGAGTGGGCACTCCGGGTGGCATGACAGAGATGCTGAACGCTGTGAAGAAAGAGCTTCCTGTGGAGGCTTTAGCGGTTCACTGTCATGACACTTATGGGCAAGCACTGGCGAACATACTTGTGGCATTACAGGTATGTGGAATAATGGCTGTCGTTATGGAAAATTCATATTTGTATTGTTTTATTGTCTAGTAGGACCTATACTTGTACACCTTTTTCCACGTGTCACTACTGCGATTCATATGATGGGTTGCACTTCCAGTTTCATAAGAACTGACACAAATCGTTTTACATAATAACATTGTTGTGAACACTGAGTGAGAGGTACATTTGGATATCCTTGATATGTTTTCGACATGAAAATATTGTTATACTGACAAATAAAACGGATTAATTATTGGTATACTTTAATTTTTAAAAATTCTTTTATACTTTATTGGTACATCTACAATAATTAAGGTTTTTTTTTTTTCAACTTTTTACTGAAAACTGATTGATTAAGTTGAACAAACTTACTTTGTTTTGGTGTAATAAGTAATAAAGTAATTTAAGTTTTCACATTTTTACAATGTGCACTTGATCTTTTTAATGTGACCAAAGCTCTTTTTGTAGTTCACTGTGTTTCAAAGAGTTATTTTCTCTTTGTATTCCTTTCAGTACAGTAATATTTATCATGTACGTAATAATCCTACAGAAAGACTTGTTTCAATATTTTGCGGTTATTCATGATCTGCTAAAAGTGATTATTTAAAAAATTCTAATAAATTTACTTTTAATATTCGATGGATGAGCTGTGAGGAGAATAATGACATTTTACTATTATGTTTTTAAAAACACTTTGCTTATGCATAAGATGTTTTCTGACTTAATTGTTTTTACATTGTTAAAATTAACAACTACATTTAAGCATGACGCTGTCCTGTTCTGTTTTTTTAGAATGGGGTGAGTGTCGTGGACTCGTCCGTCGCAGGGCTTGGTGGCTGCCCGTATGCCCAGGGGGCTTCTGGGAATGTGGCAACTGAAGATGTGGTCTATATGCTGCATGGACTGGGAATCCATACTGTAAGTCCCAGTTGATGAGGCACCACATTTAGGCACTCATGTGATTTTGTAGTTTATTTACAAATTCTAACCATAAAAAAGTTTGCATGTGTTTAAGGCCTGTTTCCTCGTAAACATCCCTAGCCAGCTTAAAGCTTTCAGTTGTAAGAAAGGATCAAATTTGCAGCTTTAACAAAGATTGATTGTATGTAACGTGTACAGTGAAAGCTCTGCAGCATTATTTTACATTTGATTATCAAATTTCTGTATGCAAATACTTTTGGACTTCCCAGAAATACACAAAGCACTGTTTTTTCTATTTGTATTTTCATTCGTTTGTATTTATTTATGCCTTTGTGTATTATATTTTATGCAGATGCACTCCTCTACAAAAACACACCAGATATGGTGAACGTGTTCAAAATGTCAGTTTTTTTTTTTTTGTTTGTTTGTTTTTTTGAAAGTTCTGACAAAGGAACAACATTTAATGACTGGACACCTGATAATGGTGCAGCTGTAATGTACACTACTCTTCAAGAGTTTGAGGTCAGAAAGATGAACTGTTTTTGAGAGGAAGTCTTTTAGTATGCATGTTCACCAAAAGCATATTTGCGCAGCTGAAAACGTCAGCCACCTCTTCTAAAAACGCTCTGCTGTGAGTGCTTCTCATTTAAAAATGCCGAGCATTTGCGTAAAACAGACGCTCAGCACCTCACCACGCTGCTGGCATTCTAAAAAATGCTAAGTTTCCATTGTCAACAACTAAAAAACATACGCTCTGCTTGTGAGAAAAGCTTCAGTGGACACACACCCTTATGCTCACCCAGGCTGCATTTACTTGAACAGAAATGTATTGAAAACAACACTGTTGTATAATATATTTACAATAATAGATTATAAAATGTAATTTATTCCTTTGTGGAAATCAGGTTTGCGGTTTACACCTGATGTAAGAAGCTAAATACAAGACCAAACAAGATCTGAAAGGGTTTAAGTTCCAGAGGTTGTGAATTGGTAAACACTCTTGTGCTTCAGTGCATTTGAACTGCCATTATCACAATTTATAAGTAAAAAAAAACAAAAAAACAAAACAAAACACCTGTCATTTTTTAAATATGGTATTTAAATAATAGATCATTTTTGGCCACATCAATATGCTTTTACTGTCACATTTGATGACTGACCCCAAACCTTTGGGGTCTAAAAAGGAAAATATATGTTTCTGACAAAAAGATAATGTTATTTATCTCCTCTGTCTGTTATATTTTAATTTAGTGATCATTTTAGTGTATGAAAACCTAAATAAAACTTATTTTAACTCGGGCAATTGGCTAAAAATCATCTGAATCTAGTGGAAAACACATTTTTAAATGTGAAGGTAATATTTTTAAATGTACCTTTTGAATGTACAACTAATAATTGTCATAAAACTAATTGCAGCACTCTGTTGAGCTGTTGATTCTGTGTTTCAGGGAGTGGATCTGCCCAGACTGTTGGACGCCGGTTCATTCATCTGTCATTCACTCAACAGAAGGACCAATTCAAAAGTAGCTCAGGCCTCCTGCAAGCTCTGAAGTCTGCTTCTCTTCTTGGAGATCATAGTACCATTACATCGCACTAACTTCTTAGCACACAGTGAAATCTACAGCTTGCTGGATATAAATGTCTCTAAACTCAGCAGAGCTGGACATTTGTTTAAGCACTTTGTGTAAGTGGGTCTAGGGGTGAAAAGACTCGTGTGTGTGTGTGTGTGTGTGTGTGTGTGTGTGTGTGTGTGTGTGTATATAAGCTCATATATCCTGAAATTCACAATCAGACTGTTTTCATGTGCCTTGATTACTGATGAACTACATAAATGGTAACTACGTTGTATATGTATAGTTCTAATAAATGAAAATATTTATTGTATTACTGAAGCAAGATTAAGCTTTGATGCTCTAGCTGAGGTCATTTGGCTATGTTTTTAAATAGTTTGATAGGTTCGATTGCTATCACATTACTAAAGTTGATTAGTATTACTATTAATGTCTCCCGTAATGAGACTTCACACAGTTTTGTATCTGATTCTTCACAATAATTTTGCCTGCCAATGCCATTTTGGCTGTTTTTGAACAGGAACTGTCATTACCGGCAAATGCTTTACAGTACTGGTAGTCATAACAAACTCATTCAAATGAAAAGACTCTCACGGAACTTAAGATAACAACATAATGGAAAATTATGAAAACTGACGGTGGTTTCCTAATCCAGGAACAATTAATTCATGCCAGGGAAAATCCTTTTTCACAAGCAGTGTGTTTGTTTGTTACAGGAAGAAATTAAAAAAAAGATTTTTAGAATATTTTAGATTTCCTTTAAGCTATTGGTGATTGATTTCCTTTTAGTCAAATGAACAGTTATTTTCATTATGGTTTCTCTTTGTGCAGTTGACATTATTGTAATGTATTTATTTTTCTTCTTTCTTTTTTATTTTTGCTCTACATGTTGTTTAAATAGAGATGATTAATTTTAATTATTAAAGAAAGGTTTGATGAGAAAAATGAATTTATGCTTCATTACACATCATTCCATATTCACATTTACATGTTAGTCTGACAACATGTTAGTCCGACACCACTTTACCAAACCGCTTAACTGGATTTAGCTCGTCAGGACAGCTACCGTTTCAGTTGCAGCAACGACTTCTGCTTATCTATTGAAAGCTGATGAACTGGATCAACTAGTCTTGTACATTTGCACTTTAGGTTTGACATCATACACCAACCCACAAAATCATTCTTTAGAAACTCTTGCATGACAAGCGTTATAAAAGTTGTTTAGATTTGAAAACTTTTTCCCCCCACAAATTAACATCTGGAGATTTTGGACTGCATGTACAAACTGCATGTTTTCAAGAGGGATTTTTATTTAAATTTAAGTACTATATATATATATATAATTATAAAATCAATATGGTAGTGTTTCATAATAGTGGTAGCTGTGTTGTTACAGAAAATTTGTAAAGTTCACTTTCTTCTTGAAGTTCTCAGTCTTTCAAATGGACCGGTAAGATTTATAATCCTGGTGAAAGAAGGCTTTTAGGCTCACCAAGGCTATATTTGATCAAAACATTCTTAAGAATTTTCAGCAGCCATTAGTCCAGTGTCATGATCCATCAGAGATTATTTTAATAATCATTTCAATAAAACTGACATCTTTGTATCAATGCTGAAGCTACTTAATATTTGATTGAAAACCTTGATGGATTGAAGTATTTTTGATAAGTAGAAAAGTAAAAAGAACAGCATTTATTTTAAATGTTTATATACACTGTCACACGAGAATGTGTCTATAATAAAAGTATTCAAATGCTTTTTTATTATATAAACTCCTGCGATTTTTACACCAAATGAATCTCCTAAAAATGTCAAAAAGTATTATTTTATATTTTATTTAAACAATATCAAAAGGAATAATCTTTAAAAACATCCTGAATTTACAATACGGTCACAAAAGAACATAATACAAAACAAGAGCTCCATTTTAGCCATTTAAAATGTTTTTTCATAAAATGAAAGTGCGTTGATTCAGTATTTGTTTCAACAGGCAGACTGTGCAGCAAAATGATACATCTCGACTAAAATATGTAATGATCATAACAGCAAGTCTGAACAAAGTCAGACTTTTACAAATGCTTGCCAAGTGTAGCTCTGATGAGTCCATAACACAAAATGGAAAATACACATTCTTTAATCTCCATCTTATGGAGACTGTGGTTTCTTTTATACAAATGTTTCCAGCATGAAGATTTGAGTTCAAAAAAAGAGGTCAGGTGTGTTTCCACATAAACCTCAAGCATCTCTTATGAAGCTTTGATAGCCGAAACAACTTCAACTATTAATCTTTGATCTGATCTTTGTGACAAATACCAGGACATTGAGAAACGAGGCGCTGTAAAAGGACAGTATCTTCATGACGTCTTCTTATACAATGGAACCCCACACTTCCGCCTGTTGTTCTGTGTGCGTGTGAAGGCGGAGGTGGGTTTTGTTAGTAAGGTGTGTTCTCCATGAATGCCTTGCTGGTTATTTGATAACTCACAAGCCATTTTTCATAGGTTTTCACCTTTGTTCTTTATAAGAAAGAATGAACCAGAAGAAAGGTAATGTTTTCAGTCCTAATTCAGTTTGTTAAACCATTGTGAAAATGCAGGTGTTTGAACTGGTTCTGAATTAGGCTGACAACCACCACTGCGCCATTTGGTAAAAAACTTAACCCCGGGAGTTTCTGAGGCAAAGGTTTCTGAATCTGGCAGATGGATTTTCACAAACCGTCTTCCATCCCCCATAATTGATTATTTTACAGATCCTGATGGACAGTGAAAGACTGAGATTGTCCAGACATTCAAAACTTCTTTTATGCCTCCAGATGACTTGAGGACAAAGGAAACAAGATCTTTAGATTATACCAGACTGTATCTTGTACATTGGTGCTGAGAGATTTGGAGCAGACGCTCTCATGTCCACACTCAACCTGTAGGCTGGCTTAAAAGTAGGCTTGACTTCAGATTTAAACTGCGGTTTAGAGTCAGGTTTGTAGTCAGACCTAAAGTCTGCTTTAGTCTCTGGTTTATACTCACGCTTGCTCTCCAGCTCGTGCAAAGGAATAGTACAGTTGCTGTCCTCATCTCGGTATCGTCCATTAAGCGGCGTGCTTCTTTTGTTTTGGCTCTTGTATTTTTTGGCGCAACGACTGAAGCGTTTGGCGATCAGATAGATGATCTCGCAGACACTGAGTACTATGCAGAGCGCTGACGCTCCCACCATAAAGTAGGTGAAGACTCTTTTCTCTGTGGGTCGGCCAATGTAACAGTCCACAACATTGGGACACGGCTGGACATCACACTTCACCAGCCTTGGCAGGTAGAAGCTGTCGTAGATGTGGTGGAGGATGTACAGGAAGGTGATCTCAATGCCGGTCTTGGCAAAAAGGCTGATCAGGTACGTCCACCACAGTCCACCGTGCTTCTTTCCCGTGTTGTCGTAGAGTTTGGTTTTGGCTTTGCGTTCACGTTCATCGCGGTATTTCACGTGCATGACCACCATTAGTGACGGACACGTGACAAAGATGAGCTGCAGAGCCCATAGTCTTATGTGGGAAATGGGGAAGTAGAAATCATAGCAGACGTTTGCGCAGCCCGGCTGCTTGGTGTTGCAGTCAAAGTCTTTCTGCTCATCACCCCAAACTCTCTCTGCCGCTACCACGTAAACCATGACCCTGAACACAAAAACCACTGAGAGCCATATCCGGCCGAATGCAGTGGAGTATTTATTCACCCCGCTGAGCAGGGCTTGAAATGTCTTCCAGTCCATGGCTCAGAGAAAGGCCAACTCACTCTGGTGTCCTCTGAACGCGTCTTCTGATCCTCTCTGACCCTCAATCTGTTGGATAAAAAAATCAGCAACCTGGAGACAGAAACAAAACAGAAGTAATCAGAATGAATGAACGTGTTCAAAACAACTTATTTTAATATTGCAAAGCTGTATTGTGGGATAGTTTAACCAAAGTTAAAATTGTCACCATTATGTTGTTCAAGTACAATCTAATTTCATATTTGTTTTTAATTATTTTACTTTGTAACTGTACTTAAACTCTTAAAAATAATAGTCCTTCATTGGGAGTAATGGTTCCATAAAGAACCTTTGGTGATCCTAATACCTAAACATAAATACTACCTTAATAACTGTTAATAAGCAAATTGTTGTGTGAAAAGTAAAAGTAACTAATGGTTTATTAATAGTGAGAATTGTACACTTCTTACTGTTTTTACACTTCTGACATTTTAGAAGAAATGTCGAGATATCAGCAGTATCAGCAGCTTTTCTTTTGTTTACCTGTTGAACTGTTTCTCACTGTGCAATTCATTTGTGAACTGAATCCGACTTGAATCATCAGTTTACTGATTCAGTCAGAGACTCCAGTACATGATTCACAACTCTAATTCAAAATAATACAAAAAAGCTTAAGTGCTTAAGTTTGTGACTACTTTTAATCCTTAATGTACTTTTACTCAAGTACTTGATATGCGTACTTCATCAACTATTGCACATTAAAGGTGATTTTTTTTTTAAAGAATATCCAAATCACAATGACTGATCTGATTCTTGAAATGAATTCCCTGACTCACTAATCTGATCACAGCAGTTAGCAGCTCATTGGATGGCAGGATTATCAGTAAATAATGACTATAATTTCAATCTGTTAGTCACTGAAGGCTAATTCATGATTTCAGAAGAACTTTTAATATAATTCACTAATGTATCACTGTTTGTTATTTTTTGGACCAGTTCTTTTACATTTTGTAACAATTTATGTGCATAACACAGTGTGTTTACCACATCGTTTGATAATAGTTAACACTTGACCGACACGTTTGCCTTTTTTTGGTCATTTAATCTCGCTGGTGCTTTCGGTTTCTGATGTTTGAGAGTGTGCAGACTTTTCTTCCGTCTTTTCAATCTTTGGGGATTTTTTGGTCTACGCAGTAACAGGACCATTTTTGAAGTTGTGGTGAGTTTTTGGTAGTTGTTGTTTTTCCTAAGGCAGTGTGACAATATCAAGTTGAATAAATAATGACAAAATTGTAATTTGTCTGAGAACTATCCATTTAAATAGCATCTAATATTCTTAAGTATGTTCAAATCATACAATGGCTCCCCTGCTGAAAACAGAAAATAATAGAAACAATAGTTAGGATTGCACTACAAATACAGTATAATCATTTAATGGTAACCTTTAAAACCAGTTCATTTTATTGGATCCAATTGTGTTTTAGAACACCTTCAATTAGGATTTTAAATCCACCAGCAGAAAACTAAAAAAGGAGCATATGACTCACAGGGACCACGATATAGTTTCCATTAAAACCTAATAAATTCCCATTATAACCAATAAAACTTTCTATGAAGGTTTCTATTTTTTCCCCATGACAAGAGGAGAGTTGGGTTAGTTACTTCAAAATATTAAAGTCATATTTATATTACTTTTCTAATGTATTTAAATCAGTAAGGAGTTTAATTTCGCGTCTCAATACAAATTAAAATCCCTAAAAATCCCAAAGTATAGACAATATAAATTGAACTATTTTAATTATTTTAATTAGTTTTAATTTAACTTAAATGTATTTTGTATAGAAAAAAATTATTATTTATACAAAAATATTTGTGTAACAAAAATACAATTACTCTGCTTCTCTCGATTGATCAATATAGAACTGTTGAATTTATTTACAGTATATAAGACAAGTAGACTAAGTAACTAATAAATTACCTAATAATGAGCAGTAATCTCTTACTGTAAAAGAAAAGTAATTTAAATAGAGTTACTTTGTAACTAATTGCACAAACAAATACAGGTACAGTGCATCAGAACGGGTATAAAATCAATACATTCTTAGTAATTTTAGTGTTTTGCCTGAAATAAACATCCCACAAACAATATTGTCCTCAACCGGATGAATAAAGTGTATAAAGACCGCGAGTTAAAGATCGAAATCCAGCTCTTTAACGATTTCTTTTCTACAGTGAAACCACTGCGTCGCAACTTTTGTACACAATTTATTTGTAATGGCGATCAAAACTTCCGAAATTAATTATATTTAAGTTATTCGTTACTGGCTCGGCCTACTTACTGTAAACGCGGTAAATATAGTAAACCTAGCTACTTTTCAAAGAAAAGGTTCAATTAGTTTGTCGTCAGTTAGCTACAGCTGAAGAAAATCGATCTGATCCCAATGACAGGTAAATGAACGGATGTTTAGCACATGCTGAAAATAAGTGTCGTCTTTTGAACACAGTGAAAAGCCTCTAAAATTGCTTCGAAAAACAAAATTCATTACTTACGCTAGCTGTTTCGCGTCTCTTAATATTGAACGGCTGTAAACTCTTCTCTGAAGACTTTTTTTTGGCTTCCCTGTGGATCTGGTTTGGTAACCCGCCTCACTGAAGATGGGTGGAGTTCATATCCACACTTCAGATTTACAGCAAACCTCTTACTTTAAAGATTGCAAGCTAATCAAACACATACTTTCATTTGACCGCTATCAAGATCATCGTGCATTACTGTGTCTTAAATATAAAATATAAAGAACAAAACATGATGTTTCTGCAGTTACATTGTTAACTCAAAATAAAAAGCTTTTATGAATTCATAGTCTATTTTATTCATTTTTTTAAGTTTATTGTTATTATTATGGTGCTGCATTGTGTTTTGTGAGACAAATAGAAAACCCTTGCCTGTGCAGCCCAGTAACATTTTCCATCTTATTGCGCAATAAATAAGACTGCCTTTGTTTGGACAGCTCTGTCAAGTACACACTGCGTGTTAGTGGTTTGTGGTGTTGCCAACGTCTGCAGGCGGCTTCTCTGTTCAGACTTGAATGTCTGCGCTCCATAGTCACATAAAGGACCACACCTCGTCCCGAACAACAGCTTTAGAGATGTTTTCATGAGTTTTTGTTGCTTAGAAGCTCGTCACAGTGTAGTGGGTCTCTGGGGCATACTTGAATCCAATTCTAATTATCTTGGGAAATTAGTGTTTATGTGTTCCAAGTAATTTGGCTTAGGATTGAGGAAAATTTTTTCGCCGAAAGTTCTTTTATGGGGACATGAATTTGTCTCAGCTTGATTCTTCTTATAACATGAATGTACGCAATTGTGGGAGCCTAATGGTTAAGCATTTGTTCTGGTTATTAAAAAAAACACTGCCGGTTTGGTCCCAAGTCACCCAGAAATGGAGTTTTCCACAGGAACAGTCTTGAGGAGGGATTCTGTTCAGTCACACGCGTGAAGCTCTCTGACTCACTGCTTAAACCTCTTGATGATTCATTCTCCGATCCTGGCATAAAAACAGCTATAGCTTTAAAAGCTGCCCTCTGTAATTTTGTCTTGCCAGTCTTTCAGCAACTCATGCCTGCTTTGAGTTATTC
Organism: Danio choprae; assembly: GCA_903798125.1. Lineage (NCBI taxonomy): Eukaryota > Metazoa > Chordata > Actinopteri > Cypriniformes > Danionidae > Danio > Danio choprae. Next base: position 4,918,080 of record CAIGQW010053273.1, on the reverse strand, counting down.
ATGCATGTGTTCCGTCTGAACGTGATTGCTCAGCAAGAGGAAACATTATGAAACAATGTAGAAGAAGCTCTGAACCAGATCGTGCAGGTCTGTTTTTAAAACTGGTTTGCATTTGTTTATGTGGGGGAATTATTAACCTCACTTGCGTGCACATAGAGAATTTGAACTTTAAAACATCACGCTTATTCATAAACAGTAGGTATGGTTTGCGAATGTTGGTGCTTACAGATTGGCCAAATAACAATGATCAAAAGAGATGGAGAGGAAGTGAAGCGAGAGCACAATGTACAGGGAGTGGAATGTCGGCTTGCGTTGAAAAAGGGAAAAGACTTGTCTGTTGGGTTTCACACCTTAAGAATGTGAAGTGATTCACAAAACCTGTTTCAACATGATATAACTACATCTACCCTACCCTTTCACTGTACAGGGGTTATGAAGATAGCAAGAAAAACACACAGAGAGACAGGCCAACTCATGTAACAGGGAGGAACCTTTTGTTTTGTTTTGTTTTGTTATCTTCAGGCACTTTTATATAGTCTAATGAAAGGAGTGAACGATTGAATGGTGCAACCAGAATACAGCTGTGCAACAAGCATCAACAAATGTCCAGGCAACTGGTACAAAAGTTAAAATACTTCATAATATTGTCCGAACACTGAGAGAAGCTGCTATTAAGAGTTAGTTATAAATTATGTTAGTAGTACTTCACTTAAAAGTTCATTTAAAAATAAAAGATTTCTTCTCAAAATCAGGAAAACTGCCTGTCGAAATATCCCACTGATTGTTTCACTGCATGTTTTCATGCGTGCCCTGCAGAAACGTAACACGCAGAACAACTGGTTTAAAAGTGTAATAAAATCTGTGAAGTCACAGCTTTCGCCTGCTACTCCTAAAGCCAAAAATCACAGATTTAAACAAGCGACAGATTGTAAGAAAATAAAAAAGCAGATTTTAATGCATCTCAAAATGTAAACAACTCTAAACAGGCAGTAATCGGGAAAGGATTCTAGTAGGTTAGCGTACAAACAGAGCATTTCTAACCTCAGAGAATGTTTACTTTTATGGATACATGTTTATCAGTGAATGAAAAACTCTCTCATAGACATTTGCGCACGTAAACCCGTAACAGTTTCTTGTGAATCGGTTGTTCTGGCAGTGTTAATTCTTTCAATAAATTCTTGAAACTTTAAATACTGTAAATTCTTGGAAGACTTGCAGCACTGCGGGTTAAGCTCACATTAGCATAAACATACAGACCAGCTAAATTACAAAAACAAACATCACAAACTATTGAATAGTAATATTACAAAAAAAAAATACAGTACAAGCAGTTTGTACAAATTTGTAAACAAATTTAAATGTGCATTCAAATTTTAGGTATAAATTAGTGTTCAAAACGATGGATGCATTTGTAAAACAGATGGAGAAGAGATGCAGACTTCTCTGCATGTATTTCTCAGACCCAACAGCAAAGCAGCATGCTAACAGTTAAAGCCAAACGAAGGCAATTACAAAAGCCTGTTTCACCTTTAAAAAAATATTTATGAAAGGCATTTAAAAGTTAATTCAGAGAAACAGATTCAAATAAGTGATGAAAGTGATGATCGCGTCGTATAAAATCACATTGTGACTTTAACATTAGATTGAATAAGTTTGATCATTTCTGTCATCATTAACTCATCAAGCAGCATGACTTTGTTTGTTCTGTTGAACATAAGACTATATTCTGAAATATGTTGCCATGTTTTTTTGCTTGTTTTTTGCCCATACAAAAGAAATCAATGGGTTTTAGATCCTACTGACCTCTATTGTATGGAGTTCTGCAGAAAAAGTCATGCAAATGACATGCAGGTGAGTAAGCAATGACTTTTTACATGTTACACATTGCTAGATTTAAACTCACAATTACTCAGCATTTTTTCTCTGAGTTGGAAACAGGTTTTTAGAAGATAATTGCTTTGTTCGTTAACTGATATGTTTTGATTTCTACTTTTGGTGCAACCGAACAATTATTAAAATATATGAACAATGGTGTGCTTTAGCATCATTCTAAGCCATGTTTTGCTTTATGTACTTTCTAATTAACAGCAATTATTGTAATTATCGGAGCTTATAACATCTGTTGTTTATTCTGTATTGGCTGTTTGATCAAAGTGTCAGTTGGTGTTTTGGTGTACTAAAGCTTGAAGCCACACACCGCACCCAAAACCCTGACCTGACTCGCTTTAGTCCAACTAAAGACAGCGTCATCCTGAATGTTGACGTTTTGACCCATTAAGCTTCTCAAATATACAATTCTAGGCCACAATTTCCAGCAGAAAGATCCAGTGGATACAGTGTAGACGAACATCAGTTTCCTCTACTGAGTCAGTCACGTTCGAGTTCACTTCCGAGTGAATGTGAACATTTGTCATCTCTCGAGCTCCAACTGGGATTGAAAGTATTTTCTAAGCTGGTTTTCTTTTTGGCTGACATGACCACACTGTATGCTGGCGCGGGATGGTCTTTGCTTGCCAGGTTTTTGTTGTTTGACTCTAAATGAGCATTCGAGTTAGCCATGGATCTGGCTTTGTTCACATGTCGCGAGCCCTTCAGCATATGGATGCATTCAAAGCAGCGTTTGCCCAGCAGATAGAGGATCTCGAAGAGCGACAGCAAGATGCACACAAGACTGGTCACCACCATAAAGATGGTGAAGATTCGCTTCTCTGTGGGCCGCGAGATGAAGCAGTCCACTATGTTTGGACATGGATCTTCAGAACATTTTACCAAGATCGGAAAATCGTAGCCCTCATATATGTGATACAGCAGATACACAAAAGTCGCATCCACTCCTATTTTAAAAACCAACGAGAGCACGTACGTCCACCAAAGACCGCCGCGCTTCTTTCCAGTGTTGTCGTACAAACGTTTACATCCCTCGCCGTATTTGAGACGGTTTTTCCGCTCACGCTCATCACGATATGCCACATGTAAAACCACCATGAATGACGGACAGGTGACAAAGATGAGTTGCAGAGCCCAGAGGCGGATGTGGGACACAGGGAAGAAGTGGTCATAGCACACGTTATGGCATCCCGGCTGGGCGGTGTTACACGCAAAGTCTTTCTGCTCATCGCCCCACACTTTCTCAGCTGCGACGACAAAGACCATGACCCTGAAAAGGAAGACTATTGAGAGCCAGACACGGCCGAACGCTGTGGAGTACTTGTTGACCCCGCTCAGGAGACCCTGAAGAAAAGCCCAATTCATGGCACCTACAAGCGCTCAGGTTTTCTCACCTGAATTCCTCACCTAAAGGGAGGAGCGCAGAGAAAAAGAGTGAGACAAAAGAGCTCAAAGAAACATGTCATAGCACATTAAAAAAATATTCAGATGTGATGTTTACAAAGTTAAAGTGCACATTTTCACATTCAAAGATTTACTAAGGCAGGAGGTGCTTAACTTTTTTAAAAAATGGAGAAAGGACCCCTGTCACATATATAAAACTGTTGCTGCTATTGAAGCCAGGCGTATTATTACTTGTAAAGCCTATGTTAATATATTTATTTAGATATTTTATGTGAACATTGCAGCACTGTTAAAATAGTCATTAGTGATATACATGTAGTTGTATTTTATACATTCTAATGAAGAACTGAGTTGAATTTTCACTTTAGTTAAAGTTTACCTAATATTTTTAATGGTAAGTTATGATAAAACAAAGCCATAATTTGCCATACATATCATATTTGATCAAAATACAACATGATACTAAAAACACAGTAATATTCAATAAAATCCTTATTAAATTATTCACTTTTCAAGAAGTTTAGCTAGAAAAACTTTGGTCACAGTTCATTAATGCATTAGTTATAATGAAATAACTATGAGCAATGTATTTTTACAACATTTTTAAAAGCTTTGGTAATTCTTAACTTGTTAATAAACCTACATGTGTGTTATACTACAACTTTTGATTGGGGCAAAGCAATAGTAAGTGTGGTCACTTGCATTAACTGCCACTGCTGAAAACAAAGTAATAGAAGCACTTATAGAATTTGAAAAGGTTTTACAGTAAACTATGATAGTCCCTTTGGGTGTTCACTGGTTATTTCTGCCGTCACTTTTGCATAGGGCCCTTGAGAGCCAAGAATTGTCTCTGGTTATTTGTTGCCTACTGTGGGGTGGCATGTTAAAACTACTAAGTTCTGTAACACTTTACAAAAAGGTTCCATTAGTTAAGGTATTTACTAACATGAACAAACAATGACCGAAACATTTATTACAGTATTTATTTGTTAATGTTAGTCTATGAAAAAATGTGTTCATTGTTAGTTCCTTGCTTAACTCTCAGTGCATGAACTAATGTTAACAAGCATGAATTTGGATTTTAATAAAGCATTAGTAAATGTTGAGCTATTATTAGTGGTAAATGTTGTACACGTATTGTTCATTCTTATTTCGTGTTAGTAAATACATTAACTAGTGACCTGAAATCCTAACGGAATATGTCACAAGAAACACCAGAAACCGTTAAAATATATGTTTACATCGTTGAAACTAGATGGTTTGAATCGTTTTAATTGTATTTGTAGTGGAAACCATTTATATTGTTTATTGTCGAGTGAAGATTATAAGTGTTGTTCATTGTTAGTTAACGTTAACTAACAGTTAACTTATGTTGACAAATCAAACCGTTTTGTTATCAGTATCCACGTTTTAGCACTGAGGTTAAATGGAATAACGACAGATATACGTTACATTATTATAGTGATGTGTCTTGTGTACAAACTCATGTAACGTTAACGATCGCTTTCAAACGTGTATTCAATTCACAAACTCATCTATAAACATATATCTACTCTTCAAAAAGCTTACGAAAAGTTCCATTAAAACAAATATACTTATATTAAAACAAAAGCAGAAGGTTTTATAGTGTGTACTTACAGTCTGAGCGGTGACAGTGGTGAACAGTGAGTCGGAGCGCAGTGCTTGTGTTGTGTAGGGGTTTGGCGAGTGTCGACCGTTAAACACTGCACACGTGTGATGAAATACACACATATATACACAGTCACACACACGCCACCTGCTGGAGAAATACATGAGGAAAGCGCTGAGGACACCTAGAGGACAGTAGATAAGAGCAGCAGTGGTGTGGAGTAATAAGCTGAAAGTTCTTTTGCTCTGGAATGTGCATGATTTGATGATGAAATTACGTCTCATTACATGAGATTATGAAATGAATAGCAAAACAATTTAACAAATTGTGATGTCTTGAATCATAACTGGGAAACCACACAAAATGTCAGAAAGAATGTTTAAAATTAGCCTACATTTTAACCCTAAAAGAAAAACATTAAACACTCTAATGCAGTAATAACTGTTTTTGCATTTTTAGGAAGTTTCTAGGGAAATATTGAAATATTGCAACGTTGAACCTTTGGGGATGCGAGGTTTTACACCTCCACAGTCTCAGGTAACACAGATAAACAACATCTAAGGGTTCTTTACAGGTGGTGCTGCTTATGCAGGCCCATAACACTGTAAAAAATTACTGTAAAATTTACAGTAACTGGCAATTTTGGTTGACTGTTACAAGCACAGTGTAAATATATTTTAAAATAAATAATAAATGTAATATTTTTGATAATTTTACAGCAATTATCGTGTATCTAAACGAGCCATCACATAATGATAATCATATAAAGTCGTATGTTTTTATGAAAAAGCAGTGTATGTGAAACCTGTCATTTGAAATTGTTTTCTAAAATGAGCATTTTCAGCTATTTCTTCTCTATTTACTCCTGTTCATCAACTTTTATGTAAAATAATAATTTCCTTTTATTGTCTTTCACATGAAATACCTGAACATAAACACAGGAAGCTTAGACAAATGCTCGTTTTAGAAGAAACTTTCAGACGGCAGTAGGGGTTTTTGCATCTTAAAAGCATTTAAAAATGTGATTAAATAAATGTTTATCTTTGTTTCCCTGTTCAGTTTTAATACTCCACAATGTGCGTCTATATTTACAATAGGAAAAACACGGATTGTTTTTCAAGCTAAATAATCGTAAAGAAAATCAATCCCAATCATAGACTTGTTTTAAATGTCACACATTCCACAATACACACAATACTGTCTGACAAATTCATGTCTTCTACTTATATGCTAATAGGACTAATGGTCCAACACTCCCAACCATTACCACCTGCTTCGCAATGCAGCAGACCGATATTGACAAACAAGCAAAGCCCAGAAAAACAGGACCAGTTAAGAAAATTTTATAAATGGAAAAAAAACAAACTCAGATTAGTTCAAATATGGTTTACTTTCTAATTATAAAAAATATTTGTTCCATAATGAACAAATAGCTTTATTTAAGCTATTACATTGAGTTTAAACCTTAAAACTGTAACAAAAAAGCTGCTCAAAACCTGCAAATATTTAAAACTGCATCTTTATGTAGTTATTTTTTTCCACATTGACAAGCAGACAAGAAATTCCTGCATATAATGTGAAAGGAGCATTGGTAAATCCTGCTACCCCTTTAGCCCAGTGCTGTAGAAGTACAACACTGACACAACCAGCTCAAAATCTAATAATAACCAACGCATTCAACAATACACATATCTGCGTGGACATGCGACTAATCCCAGAAAAACTTTTATCTCGATTTATTTTATTAAAACAAGGTGCTGTGCTTCAAGGCAAGTTAAGAGAAGGCAGATTTATGTACAGCTAAAACGGATGTTGGAATGTTACAGCAGTGGGTCTTACACAGTTAAAATCTAATATGAAAACAAACAAAAACTTTAAAATATATATTTTGTTAGAATAGTAATGGTTCAAAACATGCACCAAGTATAAATATATGTAATCTCCATCCATCCATCCCTAAATCTATACAAGTACTGAAGTAAAGATCCAGAAAACAAGTGATGAGAACAAAAACAGTATTTATTTCATTTAAACTGTACAACAGTTGTTGATATATTGTTTGCATGAAAAGTTCTGGTTGACACTCACTGCAACCACTGTATAATTATCATACACGCCTCTGCGACTGTTTTTAGGGCATTTGTTTAACAGGGAAAGCTTCACATTTTTGTGTTCTCAAAACTGAGAACCGAGTCATGACTGCAGAGGGTGTAAAAATCCTCTTCTCAAATCACACACAAGACACAGAAGTCAGGCATGAGACATGACTGTGACAGCGAGCGTAATGACCACAGATAAATTAAAGATGGACACTGATGATGAGGATAATCATGATAATGGGACCTTGTAGACATAGGGCGCCCAATTAATAATGTAATCGAGCAAGGAGATGGAGGAGGATTTGTTTTGGGAATCACAGAGAATCCCATAAGAAGCCGGGCAACAAAACAGAGGCAGTTTTCAAATCAAGGGAAAAGTGACCGAAACGGACCTCGAATGTGTTTGTTTGGACTGTCAGTCTGGGTCAAAACAGTTCAGAGAAGGACAACAGCAGATCCAGGCCGCAATGGTTATCGAAATTCTATAAAACTTCAACTTTTTGTTTTGTTACAATAAAATGAAAAAGTAAAACAAAATCATATATATAAATGTAAGGGTCCTTTTATTTGAATCCTGCAGCCTGATTGAGTATTATTCCTCCTCGCTCTCATTTTCAGGGTCCAGATCAGAGTCACCATTTGCTTTTGATTCATCATTCATGTCTTGATCTTCCTCGTCTTTGTGGTTCTTTTCTCCAGTCACCTCCATTGCCTCCTCATCCTCCTCCCAGTTCTGAAAAAACAAAAATCAACATGATTAAATCATGCCACATTTAAAAATGACACCGAATGGGAAAGAGAAAGAGACTTACATCAGAGTCATCCTCAGGACGACCTTCATCTCCTGAATCTTCATCCTCATCTGAAGACTCTGTAGAAAAGAATGAAAAAAATTTCTATGTAGTTTTTGCCCTGTCAGCGTTTAAGGATAAAGTCAAAACAATCTTAAATCTGAGAAGGATAAATATACATCCTAGAGACCATTTTTCCGTTTGCATCTCACAATTCTGAGTTAGCATTTCATAATTGACCCTTTTCAGCAGAATTAGAATTGGAGTCCGCTCCAGCTTCACCTTGCTGCACTTCTACTAGTGATGACCATGAGGGAGTTGGGGTTAGGGGCGTGGTATGTGTACACATTAAAACAGCTTATTGGAGGAGGAGCTAGATCTTAAGTCCCCCCTCGTTGGAGCCCAAGTGGCTTGCAGCGAGCAGCGTCTCGAGTTAACACCGACCTGATTTAGATTCCAAAAATAAAATATTTCATGTTCTTTCTGTTGATTACGGTCATAAAGAAACGCAAGTCAATAAGCTTGTGGATTTGTCAACCCCACAAAACATGTCCAACAGATGACTGCTTTTAATCAAGAAGAACTATTTTAAGTCATTCTCATTATCATTCAAATGCATTATGTCTTCATTCTCAAGATGCCAATTTGGAGCACTATGGTTGGTAGCAAAAACTTAAACAAGAGGATTACATCTTTACAATTATTTCAGTTCTGTGGCAGAAATGCTTGTTCAAAAAAAATAATAATAATTATATATATATATATTCCAATTCTTTTAAAATGAAGAAAATTCTTTACCTTCTTCATATACCAGCTTTGCTGTGTGATCAACTTCACCAACTTTCGTTGCACTGTTGCTTGTCGCCACCTAGTAAAAAAAAAAAAATACAAAAAAAAAAAAAAAAAAAAAAAAAAAAAAGCCTAGAAAAAAAATTATAATAATCTAACTCGTTTGTTCTGGTTGCTTGTATTAGAGAGAAGCTCACCTGTGTCATGAGCAGGTAGAGTTTTCCATGGAGTCTGGTGATCTGCTGATATAACTTCACCCTGCTCTCAATCATTTGGTAGATTGAGCCCAACTGAGACACGAGATCTGGCAACTGAGGGGAAAAGATGGGCGCACAAAATAAGACAAAAAAAAACCTTGATTGATACAAAGCTGAAATGGCAGCAACGCAACCTTATTAACTAGTAAACACTTACTGAAGACAAGTATGATGTGTGTTGCGTAAGTACAGCCTTAAACCAATGAACTATAAGCAAAGCTCTGTAGAGAGAAACAAAAGCAGGTGTTAAAAAAAGTTCAGCTTTTTTATACCTTAAAATGAACAAAACCAGAAGTGACTTACGCGTATGGATGTCCCTGCAGTCTTCTGGAGAGCTAAAACGAAATCACACAAAATCAATTAAAACAGTTTTTTAATATAAAAAAAATAATAATAATAATCTCTTTATGATCAAAGCATTTATTAAAATACAACATAACCAGCAATAATATAATTTATGACAGTATAATTTAATAAACAATAATGAATTATAATTGGTTTTCTTTAAAACAAAGAAACTTTTTTTAGAAATAATTTCAGTATGCTGTTATGTAGTATTTTTTTCTTTTAAATCAATGTTTTTTGTGTGTTAAATGACTCCTCAATTTATGCCAATTAAAAACTACTAACCCTAAATTTTGTAAAATAGTTTAACATGCATGTATGTATATAATGCAATGTCAAAATGACAACAGACCTCTTCCAGCAATGGCAGGACAGCAGGAGGTGGTAACCGAGCAACAGTGTTCTTTATCAACATCTCTTTTTTGGTTTGAAATATTTTCTGTTACAATGAAACAAATCAGCAAGAACCTTAAAAACTTTAAAAAGGCAAACTACACATCAATGCACTTCAAATCTATTCAGTTCAAATCTTACATTTTAAAGTGGTCATATTTCTGATGGTTACAACAAGCACTTCTATAAGTTGTTTGTTGTGTGCAACTTACATTAAGGATCTTCTCATCTTTGCTCTCCAGGCCCTGGACAAGCAGCACAGCAAAACTGTCCGTCTGCAGGGAGGACGAGCCTTTATCAGCACCTTTCCCTCCAGCACTCAGCTCAATCTGCTCCAACCGTTCCTCGATAGACACCTACAGCAGGACAGAGAGGATTATCATTTGTTAAAACACTATACAAACATTTTACACAAATTGTAATATAACTTTCTTAATTTGGAAGTCTTTCACAAAATAGAAAAATGAACACACTACATGTCAATGAGACTAACGTTTGACAGTTCATGAGTATATAAACCTGCTGTCCTGGATTTTTTTTGGATTTTAAAATGCTTAAGGACGCAATGTGACTCAACATGATTATCAGATTATGAAGACTGCGCTGTCGCATTAAAGGGGACCTAATATGCCCCTTTATACAAGATGTAAAATAATTCTGATGTCCCCCTAGAGTGTGTATAAAGTTTGAGCTCAAAATATCACACAAATATTTTTATAACTCTTTGAAACTAGCCCTTTTAGGCTTTGATTCAAATTGTGCGGTTTTGGTGACTGTTGCTTTAAAGTCAAATGAGATTGTGCTTATTTTAGAAGAGGGCAGAGCTACAAATGCTAGTTGCTGACATTGACTGCGTCAGAAATCACGTACTACTCGGTAGGTACTGCATTTGAATTTAAATTTACAACTCGAACGTTAGAAGAGTACGTTCTAAACGGTATGAATGCGAGTAGTATGAATGGAACTCAGACGTACTACATCCACCATTTTGTCATGATCACGTGACCTACGTGTCTCAGGTGTCAGTTACTTGCTTCACTCCCATTCCTAAATTCTCTCGCAGGGCATCATTGTAGCGTGCATCGAATGCGCACTTCAGAATCTCGCCAGAAGTAGTAAGTCATCCGGGTAGATATTGCATACTGCTTTTCAAATTCTATGAATTCGGACATACTACTCGGCTCACATACTGTTTTTAGCATACTATATAGTATGGAAGTATGCGATTTCGGACGCAGCCATTATCTTCAGCAGCTGAGTACTCTTATGGCAGACAACTGCTTCTCACTCAGGGCTCTATGCTAATGAGGGAGAAATTGTCACTAATGGGTCTCATTTAAACATACTATGATACAAATGATTGTAAGGACAACTGTTTATAAATTACACCAAACAAAAGAAAGCATTTCAGAAGAAATCTTTGTAGTTTTCTGCCAAAATAAATATTCCATGGTTTAACATTTAAAAATAAAAAATCCAGCTGTGACAAAATGTGGTCTTACCTCTGTGGTACTGGCCCCTTTTTTCCTTTTCTCTCCTTCATTGAGAGTTAATTTGATTGGTGCCTTGTGTCCTGGAAGTCCTGGTATTAAAACTTTGCTCTGCTGATTAACAACTGGCGTCTTCACCTAGAGGAAAATGTTCAAATAAGTGCAGTGAATAAATAAATCATTCAAGTAATGTTGTAATCATTCAACAGCCAGTGTTGACGAAAATACAGATTGCAGACAATATATCCATTGTGAAAATCAATATTTGAGGTCTACATTGACTAAATAAATTAATACTTTTACCTAAAATACTTGATTAAAAGTAAATGAATTTGTTTTCTATTTAAATAAATACTAACATCCTGAACCCCAAAAAAAAAAAAGTTTATAATATTAATAATAAAAAAAGATGCATAAAAGAACATAAGATTGGTCTTACATTTTTTATATATACTGTATGTTTGAAATGTTGTAAGTGGTTAAAACTTATTTTTTTAATAAATATTTAAGGTCTTTTTATTTGTAGTTCACTTTCATTGCCTTGCAATGTGACTAATGAATATGACGGAAGTGTAATATATCAGTAGTCAATTCGTAAAAAAAAAACAGTATGTATAATAATTATGTAAAAACATGATTACACATGATAGAAATGCTGTTTTATGTATTTTTATTGTTTTTAAAAGTATGCAGAGTCAATAATGATGTCACAATGAATATTTAACCATTAACAGCACACAAGTCTTACCTTGGAGACAGTCGTGTCTACAGAGAGAGAAAGTGTGGCATGTACATCTCGGTTTAAGCATGTGTGCCTCTCTGATGTGTTAAAAGGCTGGGGGAAAAACATTGCACGTCAGTACAACTGACTAATTGTATAATCTACTGAAATCAAACATGAGTCTCTGCTGTACTCACAGTTTTCTCCATGATGGGCTGCAGGTGATGTCCATACGCCAGCATCAGGTTCTGTCTGTCTGCACACAGAGCAGCTGCCAGCAAAGGCACAGGCACTGGAGACTCTCCCTTCATAGTGGACACCTGTAGGGAACACGCTGGAGACAGTGGCTTCTTACACTGCCTGTGGGAGACAAATATTGACATCAGCTTCAGTACAAACTATTTTAAAGATTTAAAATATATAAGAAGGAGGACAGACTCACCCATTCAAAAAGTGCTCAAAAAGATGAAGCTGCCCATCCTTACACACCACTGCTAACCGCACAGCCTGAAAAATCACACACACGGGTGTCAAAAATCATATGCACAAAACTGTAAACTCAGATTAGAGGGCTAATGATTCCGAGAATTGTGAAAAAGATCCTGACCTCATCTTTGCTGTTGGATGTCTGAAGGTCTATGTGCTGCGGTTCATCTGTCAGAGTAAATGACACCACAGAGTTCTTGTCTTTGCCATCGGACCGTACCTGCCTGAGGAGCACAAAGGCAACCGAGAGGAGAAAAAAAAAAACAAAAAAAAAAAACATCAGTTTTTGGATTTGCAGAGACGTTTTTCATTCACACAAGATTTTCACTGGCGATGAACAGACTGTGCAAAAATTCTCCCTGATGTTAGGTGGTGCTTACAAGCCACAAAGGAAAATTATGTGAAATGAAATGCATCATCAAATCCTATTTGTTCTGCAATTCCTCTCCATTTGGAAGTAGTTTGGACAGAACTGTGTGTAGATGTAGTGTCCACGGTCATATTGGAGTGATATAAACAAGTCTCTTTTTTTAACATTCCTTGACGTTAAAATAGGATCCAAATCCCAGCGATTTTGAGGCCCACTGCAATGTGACATAGGAGTGCGGTTTTCCCAACCCACCGAATTGATTGACAAGCCCGCCTCCAAAGTAATGCGAATAAACATGTCAACAGAAGAGGATTTGCAAAGAAACTGGGATTAAAAGATCTGTTCCAACTCTTAGAGATCAGTTGCACATCAAGAATGATGGTGCTGCTTGTAATGAAGACAGGCAAATTGCTATGTAATTCATTACCACTGGAATCACCACAGCTGCATAGTGTTAGCTCATTTGCATTTAAAGCACAAGCTACAAAAACAGCTACAATGTTTTCTTAGCCCAAAATTCATATTTTCAGCAAGGTGTACTTTACAAACACATTTTGGAGAAACCAAAGGCTTATCTTACATCCCGTAAAAGGGGTACAATGAGAGCCTTTTAAAGACTAATTTAAACCAAGCGGCAACCTCCTACTTTCCCTCAGGAAGCCAATACAGTACATGAAACTGCAATTCATCAACTCGCCTTTGGGGGCTGGCTCCATAAACTTCAGACGTTCACTGACTGCAATGCTAAATTGGCTAATTTTACAGCTGTTAAAACACATTTACAACCTGGTACAAGATGGTTTTGGTGCATATAGTTAATATTAACCTTCATGACAACTGTAAGGGAGGGTAATTTTTTTTATAACACATCCGTTTCATTTATATTAAACTTTATTAAGTCAGCATAATTAAGGGCGTGGCCACTTGAGTGACAGCTAGGTCTCGCTGGTCGCCGTCATGTCACCTCAGCTGATTCCGGCTGCTTAGCCGCTATGCTCGGCATATACATCTTATTTTTGTTTTGTTTTATGTGGCTTTACACAGTCAATTGCCTTTTAGAATTATTTCCTACAATTATCAGATAATAAGGCATGCTGTGTGCACTTAATTGTGCTCACAAACCATTTAAGTGGCGTCCATTTCCTAGGTGAGTGAAATTATTATATACTTATATACCATATCTATAAATGTAGTTGTTTTAAGATAATTTATAATTTTCTTTCGAATTTGAATGCACTCCAGAATCTGACAGATTAATGAGCTGTAGGCTATAAAACAGTCACCTGAAACATTATCATACAGTGTTATGCCTGGATTTCATAAATAGCCTTGCATTTACTAACACAGACTATATTTGAAGTATTTGGGTGTAATTCATGTTTTCCTCCTGTAGAAAAACATCATAAGTACAATGCTTAGTGGCTCAATGTATTACAATAGTGTTTTTAAAAGACTTAACACAATTGATATGGAATACAACCAAGCACATGTGGTCAGAACACAAACAAGTCGCAGGTAATGAAGTATTAATTATTTCTCCCAATGAAAAATCTGTCTAAGCAAAATCCTAGTCGGCTTCTGTAGCTCCACTGACACTCTGCCTCTTTTCCCTTGTCTGGCCACCCTAGGTCGGCACAATGATGCGCGAACAAAATGGCGACGGTTGGCCACGCCAACTTGTAGCTTCATTTGCGCTCTTCAGAAACCTATGAGTGACGTCACTGATACTACGTCCATATCTTTTACAGTCTATGATTTAAACATTGGTGTGGCTCAGATTTAAATGTTTTTAGGCTACAAGAAAGCTATCCGAACCATGCCCAGGCACATTTCCTGGTTCGTTTGACAAGCGTGAGTGCTCCAAATCATGCCCAGGCGCGGTTCAGTTGGCCGGCCCTGGCTCGGTTTGAAAGAGGTGTGCCAGAGCGTGGTTTGGTTGGGCTTTGGAGCGGTACGCTTGTAGTGTGAGTGCAAAGCGTGCCTGAGCCCAAAACTGAAGACATGACGTGAATTTTAAGGGACTGTTTCATATGCATTTATTACTCATTCTTACTTTTCAATGAACACAAACTGTCATACTTTATTAAAGATGCAAACCCCTCGCTGCACGTCAGCTGCCACCTTCGGCAAACCTCCTAATACGTGCTGCACAAGGACTTTTATGATAATTAATGTGTCAAAAGTGGTGGATCTGTTCCGCAAAATATTTGACTAGGTCACTGCATCACAAACGACTAAAAATAATACAAAACAATATAAAGAAATGTCCACTGTGCCGAGCGAGAGCGCTTCTTTTCCTGTTAAACTGAACAGTCGCATCAATGACGTAAGCCTGCTCCGGCTCAGAAGGTAAAAAGTGCAGTGTGAATGCATGCCCTCGGGGGAGAGTGGAGGGAGGACAAACGCGCTTCAGTACGGTTCAAGGCAACTGTACATAGTGTGAGTACACCTTAAGTCTATCACTTCTGTACCTTTATTTTAAAAGACAATGAGTCATACAGAAAGACTATGCAGTGCTTTAGTTTCAAACATATTAAATGTTCTGTATTATATGCCATCGTGTTAAAATAACCTACTGCAGCTAAAAACCTTATTAGCCAATGCTAATCACCTCAAAATGGCCACACTATACACAAACCATATAATTACTATTTTATTGTTGTGTACCAATGTTAAATAGTAAAGCTGTAACATACCACACACTCAGGAGTCTGTCATGTATGGCTCCTGAAAGGAAATACATCCCATTGCTGTCTGGGGGTCGTGTTGTGGCAAAGCATAGAGTCGTGACCATGGTAGAGTGACCTGTGAATTTCTGGAGATTGGGAAGATTGACTATTAAATCTGAAGCCTTTGTTGTCATTAATCTGTGGCTGTCAGTATGAACAGAACAGAGTCTCACCCTGTACACTTCCTTAGTCTCCAGGTCCCACATCTTGATGGTCATTCCTGCAGAGAGCAGCATCTTTCCATCTGGACTTATACACAGGCTGCTGACAGCAGATCTGTCTGCCTTCCATTTGCTAAACACAGAACATGTACAGTTAACCCTTGTGTGCTGTTGGGGATGTTTTCATCCACTCTGATGTGATTAAGTCTTAATTTGGTCACAATGTTGCCTGTGTTTCAGCAAATTGAATGATTTTTGGTGACAAACCTTACTTGGAGAAAATGCTTTGACATTTAAAAAAACAAACAAAAACAATACATTATTTTACTACCCTTTTGTTTTGTTAGTTGCTGTTTTTGTCCCATTGGCTTCAATTATAATGACTTTTTTGATTGCAAAACCATGACACCCTATTATTATGTATTCTTGATTGTTGGTAGTTTTCCCTGTTGGTAGGTGGTAAAATGTTTCATTTTTGCTGTTGATCATCAGTTGCAGCGCAAAAAAAAAAGCATAGTTCCTAGTTTTTATATGGAGTATAGTGTGCGCGAGAGAAACCTTTGTGCACTTACCTTGAAATGTCTGATAAAAAAACTAAATAAGCAGCTCAGCTCTCAAAACATAGTAAACAAAGTAAGTGAATTTATGGAAGCACACTATAATTTGTACTACATATAAAAGCCAGAAACTTTTTTGCACATGCCTATCTAAAGGGTTAATGGTGCCAACTGATGATGAACAAATTTTACCTCTTCTAAACAGAGAAAACCACCAACGCATGATTATATGGTGTCAAGGCTTTGCAATCAAAAATGTTGTTATAAGGCAAGTTAATGAGGCAAAAACAGCCACTAACATAACGAAAAGTTAGTAAATTTGAACAATACACAAGGGGTAAACAACAGAACGCAACCCACACTGGTCAAATACTTACCAGCGAACTTTCCCTGTTTTCAAGTCCCACTCAGCTATATGCGTGTCATCTGAACCGCTGTACAACACGGAGTCTTCTGGATGCCACTGGACGCTGTTCACAGGCCCACTGTGTCCTCCATCCTGATAAGGTAAACCATCATTAACATCCATTACCTACTTTATCCCTTGAGATTCTTGTTATTTTGCAATTTGATTAACTCTTTTGCAAAAAAATGTAAACAAAACCCCTTAAATCTTTGAGCTGTGTCTGACGAATGCCATAACAATGAATGGTCATGAATTCTCACCAAAGTACAATGCAGGTCTCCCTTCAGTGTGCTGTAGATGAGGATGGAGCCAGCAGCAGTGCCCAGCGCCAATAAATCTGACTGCTCAGCTGATGAAGTCGCATCACATTTCCTCCTCTTCCTCTGAGGCACATCCTAAAACACACACACACACAAAAAAAAATAATAATATATATTATTATAAATAATTACACATCAGTTCATTAATTCCCATTAAGACAACTTTAATCCACATCACCTATTAACATACATTTTTGAATCTAAAACTTCCTAGTATCTATTTTATTTCAACAAGTGTTTTTAATTGCACTAGTAATTATACTAACACTACAGTACAGAAAACAACAAAAAACAAACACTTTGATACTGGCGACATCTTTGACATTGATTTCTGGAATCTGTACTTCAACAGTAGTACTTCATTTCACAGTACAGTTCTGCATATACTTTGTACTTAAGTACATTTACAGTATTTTTATACTTGAAATTAAAATATATTGGTGATAACGTGAACCCATCCCAAGAACCTCAACCAATATAGTAATAAACAGGTAGCTGTAAAAATAAATGAGACCACCTCAAAGCCGTTATTTTTAACACGGATTTCCTATTAGTAGATACATTGAGCAAAATATTAATTGCATTTTATTTTATAAACTAGTTTTGTGCAAATAATGTTACAAGTATACATTTTTCCTGAATATTTATGGTCAGAAGACAACTGAATATAATTTAGTGACCTATTGTCTGCAAATAAGTGATCTAAATAATAATATTCTGGTTTGAAGTTTTTCAATTTTTCCAGAGCTTTACATAACAGTGCTTTCCAGGGTATGTACAGTGCAAGTGCACACACTGTAAAATAAAGAGAAGCCATTTCAACTCCTCATAACCACCTCTAGTCATTGTTAATAATATTAGAAAACCTTGAATGAATACCAGGAACAACCGAAAAACTCACTGGTGACGTGAAGATTTGATTTCTGTAAGAGGCATTTGCTGTCTGTAACTAGTCACATTGCAATAGTTACTTGTCAAAGCTGTTCATTGTCAACTTCTCCGTAACTAACTAGAATTAACCATTATCTTCGTCGTATTGCAGTAGTTTGATACTGATATTTGATAGACAATTTATTTAACTGAATTTATTTAATTTAACTGATATTTGACCGCAACAAGTGAAAGATCACGATAAAGTTTGATCACCGCCATGTGACCATTCGTCATTTCACTCAAATCACTAAACAACGCTGATTACAGAAACCAACACTAACACACGCGTTGACATGATTTTTTTATATATATAAATATAACTTACTCAAAACCATCACCTTTGCCAGCATCAACTTATTCGGTCAACGTTATTAGCCACAGACACTCAACAGAAGACTAAAACTAGGTGCATGAGTCCTATATAGACAAACAAAAGACATTCTGGCATCAACGTAGAGCTTTTTAAATGTTTTGTGAGTGATTTGGTGCTGGAGGTGCGGAACTCGCGGCCTGTTTGTGAACATGTGCCACACTCAACATGTGCGCAGCGCACTGCACGAGCGCAGTTATAATACACACATCATACGCATTCCTAAATGACCCCCAGTTCAGTTTTAGGATCGCATTAACAAAAAAACACACAGTAAAAAAAGAACTGACGATACAGCAAGGTTGCGATGTGTTATAACAGGCCTCATCCCCCAACTGCCCCCCGAATGCAGTGCGCTAACGTTACCTGAACTGTTCGGCACGGACCCCATGTCACACACGTACAGGCTGCGCTCAGATGCGCGGAAGGCACGTATTCCTGTTGTAGAGTTTTGCTGTCGGTATTCCAAATTCGCAGTCGCCCGTCTTGCGCGCAGAGAGCCAGAAACTGTTGTGATTTAGGGCTGAAGGCGCAGGGTAACACAGCTCGGCCTCCGTCCGCCGCCATCTTACCGTTCCGCGTGCGTCCGTCTGCACGGGAAACACGTGTGAGAGAGAGAGAGAGAATTGGAAAGCGCGCATGCGCAGCTGCACTGACGCTGCGAAAAAGCTAATTGGTCCCGCTGGGTTGTGTGGGCGTGACAATACTGTCATTAACCAATCACTAATCAGTACGGAAGTATTCTCAAGTTTTTTGTAATCTAGCGGAATTTTGAAAGTGAGCCTAATATTTGGGAGATCTTATTAAATACAGCATTCGTTTACTGTCTATAACTGGAATCAATGCGTTTTAATTTCTTAGTACCATAGGTAAACTTATCTCATTTAAAAATGTTCTTGCCATCTTATTATATGTATCTGCCATATGTATAAAACAAATTAAAACAAGAAAGAAAAAAAGGTTCCGGCAGCGCGGTGGGTAGCGCTGTTGCCTCACAGCAAGATGGTTGCTGGTTCGAGCCTTGGCTGGGTCAGTTGGCGTTTTTTTGTGGAGTTTGCATGTTCTCCCCGTGTTGGCGTGGGTTTCCTCCGGGTGCTCCGGTTTCCCCCACAGTCCAAAGACATGTGGTATAGGGGAATTAGGTAAGCTAAATTGGTCGTAGTGTATAAGTGTGTGTGTGGATGTTTACTAGTGATGGGTTGCATCCGCTGTGTAAAACATATGCTGGATAAGTGGTTCATTCCGCTGTGGCGACCCCTGATTAATAAAGGGACTAAGCCGAAAAGAAAATTAAGGAATGAATGAAAAAAGGTTCCCGAACATTTACTGGAAACATTCATATTTATTTGGCATCTGTAGTAATAGTACATTCTTGTGTATATGTTATGAATGATCGTTTGAGCTTTGGAAAAAAATTAAGTACATATTTTCTTTACTGTAATCATGTGTTATAAACACTTTTTTGATCAAATATCACAAAGCCAAATTAACTTCTATTAAATATTGTTTAACTTTGCTCCCTTAATACTGTAACCCCTAAAGCGTTTGATTTTGCTGAAAAAATAACTATGAAGGATTGTACTTAGCAATAAGGGTTTCATTATATATATTGCTGTGAGGCGATTGTGCTACCCACTGCACCACCGTGAGGCCCATTTATATATATATATATATATATATATATATATATATATATAT
>CAIGQW010053273.1:4880271-4897307 GCA_903798125.1 Danio choprae | reverse complement strand
ATCATGCTTTTACTCGTGGATTGTTTTTCATCTAACATAACAGAGCTGCCACGTATACCGGTATTCAGCAAATAAATAATTATATAACGAACTACTTGTGTATTAAAACGGGTCGTTAGAAGTGATTTATGCAGAGCAAATCTATTTGACTCTGTATTAGTAAAGGTATAACGTCTGACGTCTGATTTGTCCATTGTGGTCAGTGCTAAAGCGCTCAACTAGCTGATGTATGTGATGTTTCCGTTTCAGCCCTAAAGCTCAACGCCATGACGCCGCCACTTCACTTATTTCTACCCTTCATGATTCGTAAATTTGCCAGAGTCTCTGGACACAGTATATTTAGGGTTAAACCGTCTGTCTGTGGCCTGGGGAGCTTCAGCACGGACTCTAAAGACACCGACAAAGATGTTTCAGAAGGTGCTCCTGCGCCCGCTTCTCCTCACTTCTCCCAGAGAGCTCTGTTTGTGAGACGCAGACCTCTGTCCCCGCTGGAGAGGGTCAGTCAGCTGCTGCCCCAGGACAGTCTGAACCCAGAGGTCTGGGGTTTGCGGGACACCAGAACCACAGAGGAGGAACCGAGCAGTCCGAGTTTGGAGATGGAGAGAGAAGAAGAAACTCAAACTCCTACTCATCACGTGCGTGTTCCTGGAGAAAGGATGATGTGTTACGGAGAGACTCTGATGGCCGAGTTTAGACGAAAGAGAGATGTGGAGTTTCGGAAGATGTTCGAGCTGAAGGAGGGACAGAAGCTCTACAGTAATTGGGGATCAGTGGCTCACGAGGACGTGGCGGGTCGTCCTGCAGGAAGCGTCATTCGCACTTCAAAGGGAATCCCGTTCGTCATTCGGCGAGTCAGTCTGGAGGAGTTCGTGCTCTTCATGAAGAGAGGACCAGCTATTGCTTACCCCAAAGTATGATATGGATGAACATCACAAACAGTCAGCCATCTATATATCACATTATTTGCTTTTTAAAAACTTTATATTGATCAAAGAATAAAATATATATATAAGAGAAATGTATCCACAAAAAATGACGCTAAATAAATTTATTTTCAATAATTTTATTAGTCTTTTATATTGAGAGGGCTAAACATTAATATATTGTCCATTGTTAATCCCATCTCCTAACCTGTTGTTCATTAACTCAATTAACAAAACAAGAAAAATAAATAATTTCAGGTGAGCCAGATGGTGGAGAAAAGAGGATGTTAAGCAGCCTCTGGGTATTAAAAAAAGAAAGTCTCCCTGTCTGATAAGCTAAACAAATTGACTTTAATTATTTCTGAACTCATTTTTAATGTATTTCTTATTAGTCACAATAAAGCAGCAAATAATTTCTGAGTAAATCAGTATTTAATCATGAATAAATCATGAGACTAAAAATTCAGCTTTGAAGTACAGGACTGAATTACAAAAATTATATTTTAAATTGGAATATTATGTCTCAGAATCACCATTTTATTATATTTTTTATCAAATAAGTGTAGACTTATTGGTGAGCAGAAGTCACTACTTTCAAAAACATAACTTATAACTAAAAATAAATAACATAGTTTTTTGTTAAATTTGGGGTCAATAAGATATTTTAATTAATGCTTTTATTCAGCAATAATGAATTTAGTAAATAAATGTAAATGTCATAACAATAATAAATTAACTTTTAAAACAAACAAAACTATAATGTAATTAGAATATTTATATAATACTATAATGTAGTTATAATATTCTTGATGCTGTAAATCAAATAAATGCAGCTTTTATATGACCAAATGTTTGAATTGTAAAATATATATGCATTCAGTGTATAGGGAAATATATAATGGTTTTCATAGTGATTACATCATGTAAGTTTTATGCCACCAGTCTGAAAAAAACTATCTCTACCTCTCTGCAGGACGCCAGTGCAATGTTGACCATGATGGATGTGACTGAAGGAGATTGTGTCCTGGAATCTGGCTCTGGATCTGGTGCCATGAGCCTCTTCTTGTCCAGGGCAGGTCTGTTATTCTTCCTTCTCCTTCTAGGTGTTCATTAACTGTAATAAAATGAGGAGTCACTTGATAATGAGGTCATATCTGATACTGTCCTGCAGAGGAATGTATTTTCAAACTGATGCATATATTGTTTGTCTTCAGTGGGTTATAAAGGAAGTGTTTTGAGTGTGGAGATAAGAGAGGATCATCATAAACGTTCAGTGTTAAACTATCAGCGCTGGCTCAACACATGGCGTCGCCGGCGAGGACAGGAATGGCCTGATAATGTCTACTTTCATCATGGAGATCTCGCATCTGCTGGCCCTCTTCTGGCTGGACGGGGGTTGAACTCAGTGAGGATGCACACCCCAAGACGTGTTTGCATTTTCATTATTATATCAGAATCAATTGCTCTTTAAATATGAAATACTGTGTGTACATGTGTTTTAGGTTGCTTTGGATATGATTAATCCACATTTGGCTTTACCTGTCGTGGTTCCTCACCTTCATCCTGGATCTGTGTGTGCAGTTTATCAAGCAAAGTAATTCAAAATTCTGCATATACACAAAACAATGTAAACATATATTTATTTTTATTTTGCTACATTTGCTTAGTGAAAACTCAAGTAAAAGTAGTACTTTAAAAGATATAAAATGTAATTTAATCACTGTAAAGAATACAACATTGACTCAACCTAAAATTGTAAGCAATTTCATGCACTTTTTTGAATTGATTTATCTTTTAAAACCTATGATTTTCCTTATACTCAGCATGCAATCATTATTTCGTTTATGATTATTACTATTTAAAAAAATCTAATGATTAATTATTGTTATTAATAACTAATTATTCATAAAAATGATTTTTGGTGATGTCTCAAAGTAACCTGATTTAACTAATTCAGACAAATAATTCAGCACTTATTTAAAATAGAATTTTTTTTTCTTAACATTCATTGTACATTTTACTGTTACTTTTGATCAAATTAATGTATCCCAACTGAACAAAATTATATATTTCTCTCTTTTTTGATGTACACTTTAAACAGCTGTGAATAGAGAGAGAGAGAGAGAGAGAGAGAGAGAGAGAGAGAGAGAGAGAGAGAGAGAGAGAGAGAGAGAGAGAACAATGCTTTTCTGATTTTTTCACAGTATAACACAGGTCATTGATCTGATGGAAGCTCTGCGATGCTCTGCGCTTCCTCTGGCTTGTGAATGCATTACTGAGGTTCAGCACAGGGATTGGCTTGTTGCTCCGTCAATCAAAAAAGATGGTACATTTCATAAGCGAAAAGCTCCATATGAAAATGGTGATCAGGATGAACCAAGTGAAGAAACAGAAGGTGAATTTTTATTCCTCTAATTTTTAGATTGGCTGCATGGGTTTCACTTCATAACTTTATCACAAATTCTTAAACATCAGCTCAAATCATTAGTTAACACACACACACACACACACACCTGTCTGTGTTGTAGGGGTTTTGAATAGTCAAGATGCAGTGCCGTTTGGAGATGTCCTGTACATTGCACGTCCTCATCCTGAACAGGCTGGTCATACAGGTAAGTTACAGCTAATTAATTGTATACTCAGATATGCATGTTTAAAATAAATAAATTTTTTATTTGATTGTGCTGCATGACTATATTTTTGAGAAATCTAATCAAATGTTTTTCTGTTTCAGCTTTCCTTGTGAAATTACGAAAGATCTTGAAATAGATGTTTCACATGTCTAATGTGTTCATGAGTACAACAAAGCTACTGTGTCTTGCATACTTTTTTTCAAAATGTTCTTTTCATTCTTGTATTTAAGCCAAAGAAAGGCCAATCTTAATTTCTGGTTATGGAATAAATTATCAGTGTTTATTTATATTATTAGCCAAATGTTATACTTATTACATCAATGTTTTAACACCCAAACATTTCATTCCCACTTTCGTCCAAGACTTTGACAATAACAATGTGCATACTAGAGAAATATATTATACAACAATAAGAATTAAATAGCAGTAAGGATTTTGATGCAGTGCATGTACAAACCTTCACATAGTGAGTGGATTGACTGACATATTCTTTAGATTTAATATGAACAATGCATATTACTGTAGCTCTAATCCCCAATAGTGTACAAGGTCATTTTGAGAGCCAACAGAGCATACAGTATATGATCTGCCTGATGATGGAGCTACTCCTCATTGATCCAGTCCATCGAGTGATCATGACACATTTCGCTGACCACATCACTTCCTGTAAATATCCATAAAAGAATAGCCAATGGTAAATATTTGTACCGAGTGACTGGCACAGATCACGGCAAACATGTTAGCTGTGTTGGTCAAGATGCTGCTATCATGAAAACAGTGGTCCTGTTAAGGAGCTTTTTGGTCGAATCACAAGACGAGAGATTTTTCCTGATTTCTTTTCACTCTTAAGGGTTTGTATTGAACATTGTGTCATTTACATTTTTTTGCCTTTAAACTAAACTTAAAATAACTTAAGATGGTGAATTTTAACTACACTATGAAATCAATCTAGTGTAATGTTCGACTACTTTGTAAGTTCAAACATTTCAAAACCTGTTTACACCTGTAATTAGCTCTTGTGATCGGTTTGACAAAAAAATGCATCTCAATTAGGGCTGCACAATATATTATTTGAGCATGAACATCACAATGTGTGAATCTGCAGTGATCACAACACAGGATATGCAATGCCAAAAACTTGTGTTTGGATGTGTTTTCGAGGCCTGTGACTAAGATTTCAAGTGAATTTAAACCATTTGGGCACAATAAATTATAAAGTTTTTAGCTTTACCAAAGATTAAGGCTATGAAAAAAAAGTTTTGCATTCGTACCTATTTACAGTCTATGGTTCATACACGCATCATTTCAAGAAATGTATGCTTCCACACTGAAATGGGAAAACTGGGATAAAACTGTGTAATACATATGGCACACTTGAATGTGGCACTTTTAGAAATAATTAAAAATACACAAGAGCCCTAGCATACACTAAAATTGGGAGCATGCGCATTGAAGTCCAT
Organism: Danio choprae; assembly: GCA_903798125.1. Taxonomy (NCBI): domain Eukaryota; kingdom Metazoa; phylum Chordata; class Actinopteri; order Cypriniformes; family Danionidae; genus Danio; species Danio choprae. The sequence continues at coordinate 4,892,291 of CAIGQW010053273.1, read as the reverse complement.
GAAATCCTCAGAATGCCTAGTATAGACAAACACAAGATTATGGTGAATGCACGCATATCTAAAAATATCTGACACGTGTAGCTGTTACAGCATCTATGCTGGTGGTATAGTTGAGTTACCATGTTTGTTGTAATAATGCTAATAAACTTAGGGTGCCTGCAACACAGACAGCTCTGTAATCCACCATGTTTGTTACTGGTTACATGTGGGATTCTTCCTTCTGGTAATGTGGTCGGGTGACCGCATCATGCAATTTGTTTATCCACAGTTATGCACAGGATGGCATTTTGAGATTTTTTCCACTCTATTACCTGTTATCCAAAAAGTTAGTTTGAGGGAACCGACAATGGCAGTGTTGTGTTGACGAAACACTGAAACAATATTAAAGCTGTCTAAGTGTATTTATTTTTACAATGAAGACTATACAGTGCTATTTTACATTTGATTATTACATTTCCATACCTCAACACTGTCAGACTCTCTAGAAAACCACAAAGAACTGTTATTGCTTTTGTATCTTTGTTCTATTGCATTCATATATGATTGTAATTTATTTTATTCTCCTTAATATCCTCCCAATCAATGTAAACTTATAAAATCTTTCCAGATAGAGTCATTTAAATCATCTTGTGAAGTTATATTCATATCACTATATATATTGCAGGAAAACAAAATATAGCAGTTGGTTTTTTCCCAATATTTTGCAGCCCTAATTTCAATACCAGGTGTAAACAAGGCCAGCGGTGCTGCTGTACCACCATTAGAGGGCGTCACACACTCAATTCACCTGCGGTAGGCTTGTACTTGCAGGTGTGCTGGGCTTTGGTCGTCTTACTGGCTCTGTGTGAAGCTTTTTTCTCCAGAGGTGCTGATGAAGAGCGGGGACCAGCAGTGGATGGCCGAGGCACAGGAAAGGCAGAAGTTTTGGCACACAGAAAACAAGGCTCTGGAGAAGCAGCAGGTCCGCGAGGAACAAGGATCTCTTCACGGTGTTGCTGAAGTCTCTGGGCTCCGCTGTGATGCTCTGCACGCTCGCGCTGCCAGACAAAGTGAGATGGCACAATAGCCATCACCTGCAACCATACATAAAGCACACAATGATGGAGAGCTATTTTTGAATCTTCTAAAATATTTTACTATGCCTGTTAAAGAGCCTCATACCTCCTCACAGCATCGTCTGCTGACAGCAGCTCTGTACTCTATACGTGCCCACAGTTGGTCTCTTTGCTTCAGGAATCGTGGGAAATGTTTCCTCCAGCTCTTTCCCAAAGCCCAGGGGAAGATCTCATATTTGGTCTCCTCCTCATCCTCTTCCATAGTGTTTGCCAGATAGCTAGAGTATGAAAAATTGAGCACTTGGACTCTTGGAATTAAGTCCGTTTTCATAAATAGGCCTGTTCCTCTTATAATAATATATGGCAGTTCTGTTGAATAACCTTAAACCCTCTAAGCCTGGCTACAATTCTACACGTTATAAATGCAATTATATAAAAATAAAATCAAATACATAAAAAGATGATTAAAATACAAAATTTGTGCTGGGCAACGATTAATCGTGATTAATCCCATCCAAAATAAGTTTGTTTTTACATGTGTGCATATTATACATATTTATTATTTATATGCATAAAACAAAACTACATAAAAAAATTTTTTTACATGGATGTTTAAATGTATATATAATATGTATCATATACATATATATATTTTATATCTAAATATAAACAGACATTTTCTTAAATATATTCATGCATGTGTTTTTGTATATTTACACACACATAAATATACACAGTACACAAACATATATAAATACAAACCTTTATTTTGGATGCGGTTAACTGCATTTAATCTTTGCCCATACTATATAAAATGTATTAAAAAGTAAATTAATAAAAAATATTTGTCACATTGCTGGAATTTTATTTGTGTGTTTGACTCAATTTAATGTGAATTTCAGTCAATTTGTTTTGTAATGTATTTATTAATATTTTTTTAAATGTAAAAAATGTCCACTAATGTCCACTCAGGGCCTTCCAGTCCTTTAAATATCACAGACCTCCAATGTGATTATCTTTTTTTAAATCTAATTTTGTTTAATATTCCCATTTGGTGTAATTTATGTATTTGAATATTAATCATTTATTTCTGTATAATTTTTTTTATTTAATTATTAGATTTAAACCCTTTTAATCCACACTATCGAATATTTATCTTAATGTTTAACATTTACATTTTATATTTTATTAATACAGTTATTGACTACTTATTTTACATATATTTTTATGTTCTTATGACCTCCTGGCACCCCCTCTGTAGGTCTCCTGACACAATATTAAAAACCTTGCTCATAATGATCAACTTACAGAGCAAGAAAGAAGTTCATTCTGCTGTGTTCACCGATACTGAAGCAAGCCCTTCTGAAGTACACAAACGTCATTGCCAACAAATACTGTGAAAGACAAAGACAGATACTGCCCTAAATTCAAAAACAAAAACTAGCACTATCCAGAAACCACTAAATATCAAATGCACATACATATATCACACTACCTTGTCTGTAAGTTTGCAGCAGCAGTCCATCCACAGAAAGTCCTGTATTAGATCATCATCTGTGCAGACATAGTTTAGTTCTACATAAATACATCTAGAAATTGACAGTTTTTAATTGATCTAATTATAAAAAACTGTTGTACTGTTTCACTATCCTAGGGCACATCAAGTGACATTTAGTTTAACTGACAGCTGCCTTACTGAACCCACCAAACAGTCTGAAGAAGGCGGCCATCTCCTGTCTCTGGATCAGCAGGGTCGGCCCGGTTGTCTTTCTGCGGGGCTGGTGAGAAGCGTCTGCCGGGTTCCGACCCGCCGAGCCCGGCCTCGTTTTCCGCGGACCGCGACGGATTTGCAGACTGTGAGCGGTTCCAGACGGGGCTGTTTCGAGCCACTGTCGACTCAGTTTAATCATGTCTTAATGATCAAATCAGCCGATATTGCAGAACTGCCCCTGTGTGTACATATTATAATTATACAAATATTTAAATTAATCGCAATACAAACGTATTCCCGCTTGTTTAGAATCTCCTCGCTGATTTTAGCGTAGCTCCTTTGAATAACCTATATAAAGATCAAAACGGGCTTCCCAACCCTCCAGTCTGACTCAAATTTAACCACAAATGTTTATATGCTTAATTGTATGTGGTTTGATAATTTATATGCCTGTTTGATCGAGTTTTCACTAGTAAACAAATTTACCTCAGTTAAAAACCCGCCGCTCAGGATGACATGGTGCGACGCGCTCACGGGTACGTTTAAAGTAACCACTGGAGTAGGTGGGATATAATTTTCTAGCTAACGTGTATAACAATAATGATAATATTTCTAAACGTGAATTACAACAAAATCATCATTTTAAATATTTCAAAGTGGATGTCCCGCGAGCGCGCACGTGCACCCGCTCACCCTTGAGCAGCGCGTGAGTTATGTCACGTGCTCAAATATTCTTCAATCACAGGTCACAACCGAACACTTACATCAATATAAAAGCTTATGATGGGAAACATTAATTGTAAATTTACATAAAAATGTTTGATAATTCAGCTGACTAGAAACAGAACAAAATACAGACACGAGAAGCAGGAAAGGATCCAATTCACCGATTTATTGTATCTTTGTTGACAAGAAGGTTTCACACAAATTACTCTATAAAAGTAAAAATGCATCTTTTATATTGAAAAACATTTTGTCAAAGCGTTAAGCGCACACATATTTAAATTAAGCACCACCACCTGGTAATTTATTCAAAAAATTATCAAAGAATTACCATGTTTCTTTACAGCAGAGCAATACAATTTATTTACACATCTTCAAACGGTGACAGGTTTTTTTACTATTATAAGGAAACAGCAGATGAAGCACAAAGAGCTGGTATTTATATGCCTGTTGCTTGCAGATGTGTTTGAGGACTTTCATTTCTTTGCACACAGCCTTTATTTCCTTAAATGAAAACATATATATTAATCATTGGCTCTGCATTTTTTAAGCAACATATACAATTTATGTTTAGAAAGAATTTAAGATCACTTTATTAATCTCACGGAGAACCAAACCCTTGAGCTGATGAACTGACTTCTTGCAAACCCAGCAGGCAATGACATTCATATCAGACTTCTGAAGATAATAAGAAGAGAGAAATGCATAGAATAAAGTATTAGTAACTTCATGTCTGTTTTATTGCATCGCGGTACATTGTGCTTTGGTTTACCTCTATTTGTACTCCATCACCCTTTTTGACTTCTTCACGGAACTTCAGCCCATTTCTCTCAAGCACGTTCATCCATTCTTCCTTGTTAGTAATGCTGCTAGACCCAACAAGAACTGAAAGACAAAAACAGACCACATTTATTTACTGAATTTGATTATTATACTTCTAATAATTACACGAAAGAGCTTTGTTTATGCTTTTGGTCTCACCTGAGCATGCGATAAGCAATCCAAAATGAACAACGGGTGACATGGTTCTTCAAATCCTGCTAAGAACTGCCAAAAGTGTGTGATTTTTTAAGTGGATTTGATGTAATTTTCTGTCAATGTGACTCTCTGTCTCTCCTGTGTTTGTCTGTGGTCCTTTCACTTCTCTCACAGCTATGAATACTGTTGAGGATAACAAATGTCTACGCGTGCCTTTTGAAGTGCTGACGTTCGGGCCACCAAAACCACTGTCTAATCCACTGTCCAACCACCAAATGTGTCAAGCATGTTTTAGTGGAGCTTCTGTCAGCATTCTCTACTCTGTCTCCTCAGGTCAGCTAAGCATATTGAATCTACACTTTGCTGCTTGTTCAAACTACTTATTTAAAATGAGCTGAAACACTATTACCATTTTTTTGGTGGGACAACTTAATTTTTTTGTTCAATCCACTTGAATTTGTAAAAAGAATTGTTAACTTAATCTATTTTTGTTGGGACAAAGTGAAGGAATTGTGTGGGGTCCAGCATTTTTTACAGCGTAAGCTGATACTAATTTACATCAGTAAACGATGAAATAAATAAAATAGTGTACATTAATTGGCTTTATAACCATTAGTATTTTCAATTCAGAGAACAGTTACGTGCTTAATTTGTTTCTGTATTTTATTAAAAAACAGAATGAACTAAGTGCTGTTTGTTGCTTTACAATATTTATTGCGTTACAGTTTTGGCAAAACAAACAAGTGAACAATCGTCTGTAAAGAGCTGATATTTGATCCGTCTTTCACCTGCACAGTTTATACTTCCTGCAGGATTCCAGAGGGCCTCCTGGGAAAAATCCTTTGATGACCTTATCTTTGACCTTCGTGATGACCACTCTACATGCTCTCCTAAAAATGAAGTTGGCACTGCAAATAATTTGAATTTTCTGTTTGAGGAAACCAAGACAAATATGTTTAGGGTTTAATAAACTTACATTATTGTAAAAACAGGGTAAATAACTGTGACTTTAATTCAACAAAAAACAATGACAATTCCAAGGATTTATTAGCAAATTCATTCATTCATTTTCATTTCGGCTTAGTCCCTTTATTAATCTGGGGTCGCCACAGCGGAATGAACCGCCAACTTATCCAGTATATGTTTTACGCAGCAGATGCCCTTCCAGCTGCAACCCATCTCATTCATACACTACGGACAATTTAGTCTACCCAATTCACCTGTACCGCATGTCTTTGGACTTGTGGGGGAAACCAGAGCACCCGGAGGAAACCCACGCCAACACGGGGAGAACATGCAAACTCCACACAGAAACGCCAACTGACCCAGCCGAGGCTCGAACCAGTGACCTTCTTGCTGTGAGGCGAACGTGCTACCCACTGCGCCACTGTGAGGCCCTTTATTAGCAAATCATATTTATAAATATTTTATTATTGCACTTTTCAAATAAACAATTCGAACAATGCACAGATATTTTGCCGTTCTTTGAACAAAGATGAAAAAAGGAGGGATTTACCTGGTTGATTAGAGCATTTATCATGGGTATATATTTTCTTATCATTTTCAAACATATACAGCATTTTATGACATCCTAGACAGAGAAAATAAAATGAGATGCAAATAAAAATAAGGTTGTCTACAAGTGAATCCTAATGTATTATATATGTCCTCCAAACAGTACATAATATGTTTAAAGTACATTACTGTTTAAAGGTTGCAGGATGCAAGTATTCTCACAGTTAGATCTCATTTCATTACCTTGGAAGGATTGCACACATCTTTCTTGTTGTCTTGAATGGTGACGGCCTGTTTCATCTCACATTGTCTCTCAGCAGCAGCTGCATGAAATAAAACTTCATACATGAAATATTGTTTGACAGAGATTAAGTGAACATCATGCACCAAACAGTGAATATCTTACCAAAGAGAATGATGAAAGATCCAACGATACAGGTGAGAAGCATTGCTCCTTATTTTCTGTCATTTGTATATTGCTTAAGCTCTAACATCGATTTTGTTTTACTTTTGCTGTTTTGCTGATGAGGTCACAGAGAAAGCTGTGAAAAGTAAGTGTGAAGTCAGTCAAACCTTCCCCTTACTCTCTTAACTACAAATATAGCCCAAGTGCTTTGTGTTATTATATAAAAAAATAGTATTTAGTTTCACTTGCACTTTGCATTATAACGATTTAATTTTAAGCGATGTTTATCAGACCAAGGATATTTTCACAGTATTTCCTATAATATTTTTTTTTTCTGGGGAAGGTCTTATTTCTTTTAGATTGGATGGAATAAAGGCAGTTTCAAACAGTTTTAAAAAATGTTAAGGTCAATATTTTTAGCCCCCTTAAGAAATCAGACAGAACAGAACAAACCACTGTTTTCCAATAACTTGCCTATTTATCCTAACTTGCCTATTTAACATAATAACCCAGTTAAGCTTTTAAATTGCACTTTTAGCAGATAGCTTTTAGCAAAATAAGTGGGAAACAAATTATGTACTGCCACCATGGCAAAGACACAAGAAATCAGCTATTAAAAATGATTTTTTTTAACATATTATGTTTACAAATGTGTTTTGGTAATAATAATATAAGTGTTAAGTGTTAAATAATTTAAGGCTAATAATTTTGACCTCCACTGTTTATTTATTTTATTTATTTATTTTGCTGGAAGTAAATGGGGATCATCAACTGTTAGCTTCATTCTTCAAAAGACCTTTCATTTTCAACAGAAGAAAAACGAGGAGTAAATTATGGCAGAATTTTTATTTGTGAAAGGAAGGAAGAGGTTTTTAATGACAATTTTAATGACAGAAAAAAAAATTCTTCAAATCACATGAAAATGATTAGATTTTTAATGAGCAGTAAATGTGAAACGTAATAAAATCTTCCAGAACATAATAAACATCCGTCTTTCAGAACAGTTTAAAGGGATTTCTGACTGAATGTTTCACATTTTCTGATCTGATGATTTGTCTGGACAGAAGGCATTTTCATCTCATGCTGTTGCCAAAACAAACAAGTGAACAATCTTCTTTAAGGAGGTGATGTTTTAATGGACCATTTACAGTTGCCTTTTACTTGCACATTTTATACATCTTGCAGGATTTTAGAGGATCTCCTGGAAACATTTTTCCTAAAATTTTAATTTTGATCTTTGTGGCGATCTTTAAACATAGTTTCCTCAGAAACCTGTTGACATTGCATGCAGCTCTGATTTTCTGGGTGAGGAGAAAAATATTAAGTACATTTTTCATATACATTTCTTTGAATTTACTGTTATTGACTATGCATTTACTGTTTAACTAATAGTATAAATGCATAAATATTGGTCTGTACTTCGAACTGAATAAAAGGAAACATTTACCTGGTCAGCTTGATTAATTATCTGGGGTAAATATTGTTTTATCCCTTCCAAACATATGCAGCATTTTATAGCGTCCTAGAAAGAGAAATTAAAATAAGGGGTGTCTATCAGTGAGGTATAATGTACTCCATATGTCTTCCAAACACAGTATAGCTTTAAGTTGTACATAATATGTGTTAAAAGGTTGCAAGATGAAAATATTCCCTCAGTTAGAACTCATTTCATTACCTTGGAAGGATTGCACACATCTTTCTTGTTGTCCTGAATGGTGACGGCCTGTTTCATCTCATATTGTCTCTCAGCAGCAGCTGCATGAAATAGAACTAAATTTAACAATATAACAAAACGTATTGTTCAAGGGTGAACACATCACACACGTTAAATATTGTTTGTCCAGTATTTTACCAAAGAGAATCATGATGGATCCAATGATACAAGTGAGATGCATTTCTCTGTAACTCTTATTTTCTGTTATTTGTATTTCAAAGCCTCAGTGCGCTCCAACGTCTGCTTTTTCTTTTTAGTTTTGCTGATGTGAGGATATACTCATGTGAGGATGTACAAAGCTGTTAAACCTAAGTGTGAAGTCAGTTGAACCCTCATAACGAAAGGTCTGTGAAAATATGGCTCAGTGAAAGAATTTTCATGTAGGTTTTTTCCATGTTTATTTTGCATTCACGTTTATTCATTTAGTAGACGTTTTTTATCCAAAGCAACTTAAAAATAAGAATAAAAGAAGCACATAAAATCACCAGAGAGCAGCAATATATAGATGCCATGACAAGTCTATAAGTTAGTTTAGTGGTTTAATCTTTTTTATTATTATTATTATTGAGTCCTTGTAATGGAGTGTTTGTAGGAAAGTGTCCGGTGCATATGGAGAGGAATCACACTCAGAATTGCACAATATTTCCCCAGAAACATGGATTATCTACTTTATATGAAAATGTCTGATGCAAATAAAAAGGCAATGCGATTGTTGAACAATTAAACATTCACTCAACACATTACTTTTGCTGCTTCTTTAAATTATTTAATATGATTTGATCCAGGCTGCACGGTGGCGCAGTGGGTAGCACAATCGCCTCACAGCAACAAGGTTGCTGGTTCGAGCCTTGGCTGGTTCAGTTGGCATTTCTGTGTGGAGTTTGCATGTTCTCCCCGTGTTCGCGTGGGTTTTCTCCAGGTGCTCTGGTTTCCCCCACAAGTCCAAAGACATGCGCTATAGGTGAATTGGGTAAGCTAAATTGTCCGTAGTGTATGTGTGTGAATGAGTGTGTGTGGATGTTTCCCAGTGATGGGTTGCAGCTGGAAGGGCACACAATTCTTAGGTTTTACAGTGTTGATGTAATTTACATTGTAAAAAAAATCCTGCCTTAAATTTACTGCCTTATTACTACCCAAAATTTTTAGCTGAATCAAATGATCTTTTCTAGTCATCTTAAAATACATCAGTCAAACTGACTAAAAATATTAAGTTAAACTTTGTATAACTTAAATTATAAGTTGAAACCTGATTGACTTATTCAAATAAGTTAAAGTAGCATAAAAGCTTTTGTTGTGATGTCTTTTTGTCTTATTATTTTTTAGTGTCGTATTGATGGATTGAGGTGTTTTAAAAATGACCAGTTTAGCAAGTCATTTCACCAGCTGGAACATTAAAGGTGAAGGTTCTTGTGACCTTATACCACAAAACGACATTTGATAGCAGAGTGCAGAGTCCTGCCAGGCACATAAGCCTGAAGTAGTATGCTCAAGTAAATGTGTCCAGAACAAGTAGTTGTTTTGTAGGCGAATAAAAGTGGCTTAAATGTGATGCGAGCAGCGACTGGCGAATAAAACTCATGCATACAGGACTACAGGACTTAAATGAAAAAAAAAAAGAAGAAAAGTTGAGGAAAATGTCCATAAATGTAACATTAATTTTCTTCCAGGATGTTAATCTTTTTTTTTTTTTTCTTTTTTTTCTATTTCTTTTTTTTTTTTACAAAGCTGGACCAACAGTTAATTTATTCTAATAATGGTATTGATTGATTGATTGAATATTTGTTTTTAAAATATACTCCTGTATACTTTAAGCCTGCAGTCCTGTATGTGTGAGTGTTCAAACTCCCAAAATCAGAAACAACTACTCGATTAAACCGACTAAATTTTAAACTATTCTTTTAAGCAACAGCTAAAACACTCTGGGACTCATGCAGCATCGTAAACTCTTACTAAAACAAATTAAAGTTCAAATGTAAAATGAAAAATAAAATAAAAATAATAGTTTTTGTCTTCTTAAAAAAAGAAGATATTAATGCACCTATTTGCATTCCATTCTATACCTCTTTAACGATAATTTAATGGAGCTCAGACTATAAGTTTTGTTTCTAAACTAAAGAGCTGATTTTTAAATTGACTTGATTCAAAGCATTGTACATTTCTGGTTCCCCATTCTTCAAAATATCTTCTTTAATGTTTAACAGAAGAAAGAAACTCATACATGTCTGGAGTGTGAAAATCATGACAGAACTTTTATTCGTAGCTTAAGTATGCCTTTAATGGACAGACGACAACTTTAATGAGAGAACAATTTGTCTTTAATGACCATCACCAGAAAATCATGAAAATCACATGAAAATGATTCGATTTGCTTTTAAACGTTCAGATGAGATAAAACACAACACAGTTACAGAATAAACATCAATCTATCGCAACATGTCTGATTGGATGTAACTCTTAAAATGGAAGTTCACCAAATTACTGAACATTTCCTCTCACACACACAAGTGGTTCTAAACTTGAATATGAATTCTCTTGAACACAAAACAAGATATTCTGATGAATGTTGGGAAAAAAGCAGTCACTGACATCCAAAGGAACCATCAGTCAATGGCTGTTTTTTCCAACGTTCTTCAGAATATCTTCATTTGTTTTCAACAGAAGAAAGAAACTGAAACCGGTTTGGAACAAGTGGAGGATGAGTAAATGATGGCAGAGTTTTCATTTTGAGTTGAATTATCCCTTTAATTGCATTTTCTGAACTGATGTTTCTTGTTGTCACAGAACATCCAGATTCTGCAGGTGGCAATAGGAGTGCGTCCTGGAAAAAGAGCCCTTATTACAGAGATTTTATATCCATTGGCTATAGAATAGCAAAGGCGACGCATGAAGAAAATCCACGTTCTGCATGTTTGATTGGTTTTCTAAAACGCAAAGATATCAAACGTCAACTGATATCAACAAGCACTTAACTACATAGGCTACATACTTTTTGCAATCGAATCATGAAAAGCAACTTTGCTATAATGCAAAAAGAGATGCTAATTTAGCTAGTCAATGTAAATGTACCCTTTGGACAGTGCACTGTCACTGTGAGTTGTTAAAAGCAAAGCTTCATCTTTGAGCAGGTTCCTCTCGGTGTGCCGCCAGGGAACATCATGTGCATTATGTGGTCTCGAAGTTGGCTTGCTTGCTGAAGGCATTTCTTTTGAAATAACGGTATGTATTTGGAACAGGTTTTGTTTATCTGCTGTAAAAAAAAAAATTATAAAAAAATTAAGAAAACAATTAAGAAAAGGCTAGATTTTATGATTAAATGAAATGAAGAGAGAGTAGACAATTTTATTTTGTTCTTTTCATTTTTATTGTTTACATTTAGAAGCTAAGAAAAATCATTATCATTTCTATGAAAAAATGCTTGGTAATTTCTTTCTTTAAAAGAAATCAAATTGAAACAAATTGTAACACAAGCTGTCCAGTGACTACATTGACATTGAATTCTCATGAATATAAAACAGAAAATAAATAGCATTAATACTTTACAGAATAAGAAAAACTTTTACTCAAACACAATACAGTTGAAAGAAAAATATATTGTTTATTAATAATTATTTATGATTATTATTTAATTATTTTTCAAATATTTCCCAATTGATGTTTGCAGAACAGAGCAAAGCAATATTTAACAGTATTTCCCATTATATTATATATTCTTCAGGAGAAAGTCGTATTTCTTTTAGTTTGGTTGGAGTTATAGTTGGAATTAGTTTGGTATGGAATATATATATATGTATATATATATATATATATATATAAAATGTATATGTCAATATTATTAGTGTCCTATTTTTTGTTTCCAATTAACTAACCTATAATAATATAATATAAATATATATATATATATATATATATATATATATA
>CAIGQW010053273.1:4866375-4879871 GCA_903798125.1 Danio choprae | reverse complement strand
AGTTGAATACTATCTTGCAAAATAATTAGTAAAATATTATGTAGTGTCATCATGGCAAAGAGTTATCAGAAGTTAGTTATTAAAACTATTGTTTAAATGTTTAAAAATGTATTTGAAAAGAAATCTATCAAACATGAGGGCTAATGATATTGTCTTCAACTGTATGTTTTAATCAATTATGTATTTTCTATTAAACATTGCTTCTTAGTTTCATTCAGAAAATGGCATGAATGTTACTTCTCACTTCAATGTGTTCATATCAAAGTGTCAATAACTCGTACGCTTAGATTGAATTGAATTGGCTAGCTATAGGCTACTTTTCTCCATTAAAATGTTACACTTGGGTTTAAAACACCTTATCAGAGACAATGGAAAGTTACCTCTTGTATCTTTTTATATATGATTATCTGAGCTCGACGTACAGCTTCTTGACAGATACAACAGAAGACAATGTTCGGCCGCACTTTCTGAATCTGAAATTAGGTTTAAAAAAATAAGAATACAATTTTCAGTTTTATAAGCGAGAGAGTCTGAATGAATGTGTGTGTGTTGTACATACCGCTAAGTGCTTTCCATAGTTGGCCATCAAATTGCTTAAGCTTTCAGGCTGTGAGAGCATCTCGGAAGCTTCGTTTTCACTGTTTGCAAGGACTTTCCAAGTAAAGAAAGTAAAGAAATCATTACTTCAATTCAGATGTGCAATTGACAGATTGGAATATTCAGTTGCTGCATATCTTACCTGCACAAGAGATCAGAAGAACAAAATAAACAATAGCTAACATTTTATCAGATTACTCTGGTTAAGATAAAATGTCCAACTGTGTTTATCACACACAGAAAAAATAAAGAAAATGAAAATAATACTCCATGCACTGAAAACTTTATGGTCTTCTTTTTTTTTTTTTTTGCATTGTTAACAGTTTTTTCTTTTTTGGTCTGGTGTGTTAAACTGTTTACTCATGTCTTGTAAAATAGCTGACAGAAACTTATACCACAGTACCACAGTGCACGACTACTTTGACTTTTGTTTATTGTTTATTTGGATCCCCAAAGTAGTGGCAATTCTTCATGGGGTCCAACAAATAAAGACAAATTTACAATTAATTATAATTTAAAAAAAAAAACAAGAAACCAATACAGTGAAATATGAAATTCATTTAAAACAACAAAGATGAAACCAAAATATTATTTCATTAAGTGTTTCTTTAACAGTTTTTAAACCTTATTTAACTTATCAAAACGTCTTTTGCCATTGTCAAGTTAAGTGTTATGTTGCCTTTACATGCTGGGAATTACACTATGAGGTTGTTTAGTAGTCAGAATTTGCATTTTGAACATGAATGCATTTGAAGTTTTATTTTAAGCAAGGAAACTCCTTTGCCTGAGATTTGAGCTTAGATAAATGCTCAAAAAAAACTCCAGTTTCCCTGTTGGACTGGTCATACATTTTGGGGTGAATGAATGCTGCTGTAACTGTATTTGCATTCTTAATATTTTTTGGAACAGCATCTTCCCCTGGTTTTGTCATTAAAGTGTTTTTTATTTATTTATTTAATTTACTGTGGGTTATTTGTTTTTTTCTGTAAAGGTGTGAAATTATTCTCATTTAAAGCATGTTTCCAGAGAGGGATCCAAGGATCCAGATTCATATATTATTTTTTAATTGTTAAACCATTTTTGTAATTGATCTGACTGCTCAAATACGAAAGGTTTATGTACACTAACTATGAAAAAAAACTTTTAATACTTTAATAAAAAAAATTTATACTTTAATTCCTTTATTACTAAGTGTTCATTTCAATGAATATTAGAGTGAATCTCTAGAGAGAAAGAGAGAGAGAGAGAGAGAGAGAGAGAGAGAGAGAGAGAGAGAGAGAGAGAGAGAGAGAGAATTTACCAAAATACCAATTTTTGTGATGTCTAAAAAAATATTATAAACATATATAAAAACAAAAATAAATAATTGTTTGTTTGACTGTTTTCTTCAAACCACTTTTATTCAGATACAACATGTACATATGAATAATTAAATTACATTTGAAATATTACAAAATATTTCTAATAAATGCTGTTAATTGTTTTGAACTTTGTACTGCTCAAAAATGTTCCTGCCAATATTTTAATCAACAAAACTGGCTTCAGTTTAATAATAACAAAAAATTGATTATTGAGGAGGGCCTCCTTAGTGTTGCCTCACAGAGTTGCCACTGGTTCAAGCCAGTTGGCATTTCTGTGTGGTTTGCATGTTCTCCCCGTCTTCGAGTGGGATTCCTCCGGGTGCTCCGGTTTCCCCCACAATCCAAAGACATGCGCTATAAGTGAATTGAATAAACTAAATTGGCCGTACTGTATGAGTGCATGTGTGAATGTTAGAGTGTATGGGTGTTTCCCAGTACTGTGTTGCAGCTGGAAGGACATCTGCTGTGTAAAAGATATGCTGAAATAGTTGGCGGTTCATTCCGCTGTGGAGACCCCTGATAAATAAAAGACCAAGCCGAAGGAAAATGAATAAATGATTATTGAGGATTATGTGACAAAGCACAAGAATAAATCGCTGGATTATAAAACTGTATCACCATAATCACCTGCAGAAGACACTCATGATTATCCCAAGCAAACAGAAAAACTGACAGTTGATTTAACTTTATTTTGATCAAATGTTTGACTTGCATGTGTCAAAGTTACATATTATAATGGTTAACAAATGATAACGTGAGGAAATGACAAAAAAAAACATCAATTACAAAACATGCTTGAACATTCACACAGTTTGAAATGTAGGCTACATATTTTTGCACAATTTCAATTGAACACAGATGGTCTGGGCTCGGCCACCAGCGAGCAGCGCGTTGATCAGTTTACTTTTATATTTTTGCACAAAGTTTCTACATCCAGGTATTCTTATTTTTCTACAGATCATATCAAGTTGCCGATTGACCTCGTCCTGCACAGAGACAACAATAAATCAAGATCAAGGAAAAACACTGAATATATAGTAAGTTTAGCAGACAGACAAATATGTTTTACAAACCTTAGAAACAGTTTTTCCAACAGCGATTATTACTTTCCCCATGACATATTTACAAATACCACAAATCGGAAGCTGAGGGAGAAATAAACAGAGAAACTGGAATATTGCCATTGGCAAGAAAAGAGGGGTAGCATTTTCTTTCTTTGAATATGTGAAGATGATAACTTTATTTACCAGTTTGTTGTCATAATCATCGAACTTCAACCCCTGCACAGGATTCAGAAGGTCCGAGTGCTGCAAGACTTCCATCTGAATATCTGAAACACCTTAAAATCACAAAATAACACTACTGTATATGGAACGATACAGGAACTTGCAGAATTATACATGTGGTTCTGGCTTACAAAATCAGTTATAAGTGTCAATGGGAATTGGAAATTGAGATGAATTGGGAAATTAATCGGACAATATTTGGCCAAGACACAACTATTTGAAAACATGGAATCTGAGAGTTAAAAAAAATCTAATATTGAGATAATCATCCAAATTGCATTCTTATCAAAGCATTTTACTACTTAAAAAAATTGACAGATTTACAGAACAAAATGTCTCAGTGGATCATGATCTTTACATGATTTTTCACATAAAGTTAAACAAAAAACTGACCCATGCAATGTATTTTTGGCTATTCAAAAATAAAGCAATGCAACATAAGACTTGTTTTGGGATCCAGAGACACGTATTATACATAAATTGCCAAAACATTTTTTGTAATTCATCAGACTGCTCAAATATGAGAAGTTTATGTAAACTAGCCATAAAAAAACCACAAAAGTCCAGTGTTCATTTCAATGAATATTAGAGTGAATCTCACCTGAACAGAACAGCAGGGACCCCAGAAGGAAAACAAGTGATATTTTTGTCATCTTTTTGTCACCGTCTGCAATAAACAATCTAGAAAACTGCCTGCCTGCTATTTTGGTCGACCATTATATTTGTATTTCCAAATTAGACCGGACGTTACGTTTGCTGACATACAAAATGTTGACATGCAATACCGCTGTCAGCTTATTTCACGCACACAAAAAACTGTGAAAAGTATAAATTCACACTTCGTGACTTTTGTGAAAAAGTGCTCATAAGTTCACACAAAAAATGAAAATGTACTCACACCCAAGTGGATATTTGTCTGTTGAAGAAAAAGATGATATTTTAAAGAAATATCCATAGCAGAAAATAAAAAATACAATGAAAGTCAGTGGCTATAGTCGGATAATATACAGTGGTATAAAGTAACAAATTACAAATACTCAAATTACTATAATTGAGTAGTTTTTCTCAGGAATTACACTTAACTAGGTAGTTTTAAAACGTGTGCTTTACCGCCAACCTGACTTAACCAACTAGGACATGTTCCTGGATTTTAACATCTACAGTACATTGATCCTGGAACAACATTTCAATCAGACAATCAGACTTAAGGGATCAGTTTACAGTTTATGTTAAGTTTAGGCTTATGGTTAGGTTTATGCACTTCTATGATTGTTATCCAACTATTATTCCCCTCTGATATTGGGAATAATTTACGGCTATGGTTGGGTTTAGGGGTAGGGAATAGGTATGGAATACATTTTCCAACAAAAATCATGTTCCAGGATGAACATAGATGTTAATCCAGGATTGCATCGTACTTTGCAAAATCATCACGTGCTACTTTTACTTTCACTTGAGCATATTTTTAGTGCTCTATCTGTACTTTTATTCCACTACTTTCCTCCATATGTTTTAGATTTGATTGGCTTAGTAGAATAATTAGTCCTGTTATTCCCATCTAATCAAACTGCACATAGAAAAATCGCATCATACAGAACAATCTCAAGACACGTGCACCGAAAACGGATTCGTTTTTTTTTAAGGTAAGTGGTTGCAAAACTGTTTATATGGGCTGAATTTAAGTTGACCCAAATTACCAAATTTAATTTGTTTGTTTAAATTCAGTCCATATGAACTGTTTAAAACCACTTACCTTGAAAAAATTGAGTAAATCCAATTAATCATTTTATTCAGTGTGTGCAAATGCAGCAAACATTTACAGTGTGGAACTATTAAAAGTGTCCAAGAAGATGCAAAACCATTACACGCAAAGACTTAGAGACTGTTTAGATGATGAAGATGTCTAAGGTATGAGGACTGAAATCACCAAATGGCCTTAAACAATCAGTAAATTTCCTACAAAATGTAATGTTTTCACACACATATAGCATGCAAACACATCAACCTTTCACATCGTAATACTCACTACTCTTGAGTACTTTTAACAGGGCTACTTTTTACTCATACATTGAGTAGTATTTACAACAGATTCTTTTACTCGCCAAGTAATGGTACTTTTATTTGAGTATGATTTTTCAGTACTCTTTGCACCACTGATAATATTCCCTTAAAAGCATGAATGACAAAAACATGAACGACTTCATAATTGTGTATTCTCTCCGTAAAAAAAACAGCCTTTGGGGATTTTAATAACGTTTCGATCTCTGTCGTCATTTGTTTAGTTTTTTCCCCCTTGGTTTGTAGACAATTCAACCAAATACGCCTCGGAGAATTTATATTCAGTGTCGAGAAAGTAGAAAACATAGAGATGGCGTGAAGTGTCATACAGTTTATGTAAATGTACCTGAACGCTGCATTGAAGTGCACCGGTGGTTCCAGAGAGATTTCTTCTTCTTCTGCTTGTGTGTTATAATGACCGTTGTGTTTTCATGGACGAACAGCAGCAGCTCAGGCCTATCCAAGCATCTGATCAAACTAATTAAGGAGGCCAACTCTATTACCAGATTCACTTCAGACTCGCTGACGGCAGTGACAAAGAACAGAACGATGGCGAAACCGAGTCAGAGATGAACAATGTCTGCTCTCGGCTCATTTAGCCAATTCCTCCTGCAGGCATCAGACAGGACAGCGCCTCTCATCAAGTAATGATGCTGAACGTGTACCTGCAGTTATCAAACAAACATTCAGCACTCTTACTTCCTTATGAAATTATATGTGCAGAAACGTTTTTAGATATTATTATGGGACACTTTATAATAATTGATTCGAATATGAAGCCTTGTGTGTATCAGTTATCAATGAAAATGACCATGTAAAAAGTATTTGTTGTCAAAAATCAAATATGGGAACAATATGGACAAACCCAACTGTAGTGCTATTTAATAGGTGTTTTAATTGTTCATGTATTTTGACCAGCATTATGGTTCGTTCTTCCGCATTTCAGAGATGTGAAAGTTAAGTACTGTATTTGTAAACAAGTTTATGAATCTTTATTAAAAAGTGAAATCATTAAAATTTAATTTGAATGTAATTAAACATTGTAAATGCGAAATGATTAGTTCTGCTATTTAATTTATGGAGTATGGAAAGGTGCCATTTTAAATATGATCGTAAAAACATTTTTGTATATCTGAATAAATGTAAATATATTTGTAATTCTCTGGATTCTTTATATTAATCTAACTTGAATTCATACCATTTAGGGCTCTATATAATGTACCTATTAAACTTGGTTCTATATAGCACTTCTTGTGGTTCTATATAGCACCTTAAAAGATTGGTGCTATATAGCACTAAAAAAGGTTCCCCCATGATTACGAGCCAAAGCACCAGTTTTGGTGCTATTTAGCACCTTTTTTTTTTTTAGAATGTGGCTGCTAACAGTTTTGCGCTGATGATGTCATTTGGTGCCCGAGTCTGCACAGTAGTGATTGTGAAGCTATTTTTAAGGTCTTGGCAGGCTCTTATAATTCATAAAAAAAAAAAAGAATTAGTAACAAAATCACCTGTTATGTTTGATACATTAGCCATTCGAACGTTACTTTTTCATGGATTACAAGATTGTAATTGGAATTCTGTCAATTGGCCATGTAAACGTCTTGTCAACTCATTTGCGATTCATAATTCTGAATGTGGGTTTTTTGAAACCAAAAAGTTAAATCAGAAGTAGTTTAAAAGTAATTTAAAAGCGGTCTTAATATGACCTTAAGTAAGTTTTCTATTAAGTTTTCAAGATTGTAAGAATGATTTGATCATGTAATTTGTAAACAGTAACAGGCTAACAGACTGTAGATTACTTATTATTTGTAAGTAATCTACATCAACACAGTTATGGAAAATTAAAGTCATAGTTACATTTATTATCATCCGTGAAGCTCTTGAAAGAAGTCACACCCCATATCATATCTACTTGAAAAAATAAATGTGGTGTAGACTTATTGACACACAAAATCACAATTAGATCAATAAATAAATTTTAATTCTGTACATAAAGTATATACAAAGCATGATGCTGTAGCTTCATTTCGCTCAAATGAAAATATCAAAAGACCAGACAAAGTGAGTTAAATTATACATATTTTTAAAAAAACTTATCAAGAGACAGAGATTACGTATCCTTTTAAACAGACAATACATGATGCCTATACCTCCGTGACTAAACTCAAATAAATAAAGCATCCATTTAAATATCCTTACTATTATGGTGCAGCAAAAACATATCTCTGCTTCTTGCATCCTTCAATAACCAAAATTCAAATGTGAAAATCTTTCTTTTCCTAAAATAAAATGTCTTATTAATAAAAAGATAATCAGTACAGATGACATGTTTGAAAAATCGAGACAGCCGAATACGCAGACATTGAAAAAAACTGAGATTTGTTTTGCTGAGATTTGTTGGCTAAAGCTTCATCAGCCTATAAGTGTTTTTTTAATCAAAGAATCTGTATTTTCTATTTTTCATTCGAAGTTGCATCTGAATAGATCTGTTCTCTTCGTCACTGTTCTCAGAAGCCTAAGTGGGAAATAATATTCTGGAAGTGCAAGTTAAATTAACATAAATGTCAAACTGTTCAAAGTGTTTTTGACAGCAACCAAAAAAGCATTTGGACGTTTATTGAAAAAATGTCTGAAACCATTTTATGTAAAACAAAAAGAAAGAAAAAAGATTTTACTGAAAAAATTGAAGCATTAAATAAGTTGCCTTAAAGTTAAGATATTTCAAAAATAGTGTGCAGTGATTTTTCAATGCTATGAATATCTGATAGTGGAAAAATCCCATAGTTGATGACCCCCCCTGTACTAACATTCAATAAATTAAATAGAGAAAAGACAATTCTCCTTCAGAAGATGAGAAAAGTAAAGTAAATGACACTTACATTCAGCAGTTAATACACATACAATGGCCCCAAAGGTATTTGGATATTTAAGCTTACATATCATTGCAATAGAATAACAAAATATCAAACCGAGTGGCATTTAACGAAACATACATTTACTTGTAGGTTTTAAATGATAAAGATTTAAAACATTCATTAAGAGTAAAGACATTCCAATCACAACAACGGTCTACTATCAAAAGTAGACAATGCTAAATTGTGGATTGCTTTCCAAATGCTACAAAAGACAATCTACTTTTCTGCCTGTTGACTTAATCCTTCATCATTATGAGATGTGTTGTTGAAGAGCTTCGTCAAAACCAACTTTTTCATCTAACTTTGTAAACACAATGTTCTCGTAACATTTCTAATTCTAACACAAACCAATAGCATTTGGTGTAGCTTCTCAAACAAAAAAAGTCAAATGCACCTTAAAGTGACAGTTCACCCAAAAATAACAATAATTTCATTATTTACTCTCCCTTCACTTGTTCCAACCCTGTTCAAGTTTAATTCTTCAGTTGAACACAGAAGAAGATAATGTGAAGAATCCTGAAAACAGGTAGCCATTAGCTATGTTTAAATCCAAATATGCAAATTTGATTTATGAATAAAAATGGAATATCGCATAAAACATTTGCGAATAAAGCACCGTTTTTATCCATCAAGTCAAAGAGAACAAAACCGTCACTTCCTGGTAAACAGGCGCCAAATATCAAAAAGAAAAATGTAGTTTGCTGCGGTAGGAGAAGCCACTGTGGGGCTCCTTTATATAATAAATTACTTGCGCCTCAGAAGATGGAGATGAAATGCAATGAACACATAGTGACTTATGGAGATGTGAGACCGCTCTTTGGGCTGAGCAGTTCTGGAAGGTAATAACACTAAATCACTTTGATGATGGACTTTAGCTAAGCTATTTTAGAATGACCAAAACCACGACTTATTTATAGAATGATTTTTTAGCTGTGTTTCACCTTTTATTGGACAGAACCGATTATTCATTCATTCATTCATTTTCATTTCGGCTTAGTCCCTTTATTAATCTGGGGTCGCCACAGCGGAATGAACCGCCAACTTATCCAGCATATGTTTTACGCAGCGGATGCCCTTCCAGCTGCAACCCATCTCTGGGAAACATCCATACACACCCATTCACACTCATACACTACGGACAATTTAGTCTACCCAATTCACCTATACCGCATGTCTTTGGGCTTGTGGGGGAAACCGGAGCACCCGGAGGAAACCCACGCCAACACAGGGAGAACATGCAAACTCCACACAGAAACGCCAACTGACCCAGCCAAGGCTCGAACCAGCGACCTTCTTGCTGTGAGGCGAACGTGCTACCCACTGCGCCACTGTGAGGCCAGAACAGATTATAGAATTGATTATAGAAGTGTGGGGAGCAGAGAGATGGGAAGGATTGGCAAAGGAACTTGAGCTGGGAATTGGACTCGGGTTGCCGTGAGCACCTCAGTGCTATGTGTCAGGCTACTGGCACCGACAATTTGAGATGTTTTATAATGTGGTCAGTCTGCTCACTTGCACCTATTTGTGTTATCACAAGATCTGATAAAACAGAACTGAATGGCTTTTTTGATGCACATTCTGGAATTTGTGCACATAGCAGTTTCAAAAGTTACCATTAAGCATTTTTCATACATTATTCCATAATCTGCATTGAAATAGATGGATGGAAACATATATATTGACATCCAAAATATGGAAGTCAATAGTTCTAGGTTTCCATAATTCTTCCAAATGTCTTCTTTTATGTTCAACAGAAGAAAGAAACTCAAACCGGTTTGGAACAAGTTGGGGGTGAGCAAATGGTGACTAAATATTCGGTTTTGGGTGAATATCAAGTGTAAACGGGGCCAAAACTTAAGTTAAGTGAAACTAGTTCTGAGAAAAGCTCTGGCTGTATTTGTTTGCAGAAGATTTAATGGTTTTGTTATTTGATTAAATTAAATGCATACATTTTTATGTATCCAAATACTCTTCAGGGTCAGTGTACATTCATTCTGTGTCAGTGAGGGTCTCCCGGTCCCTCCTGAGAGCCCTCCAGTTTCTTGAGGCAGTGCTGGAACCATCGTTTTGAAATGTCTCTTTTTCTTTACCATTATATTCAGTGTTCTTTAAAGCTCATATATTCTCCAGGACATCACAGGGCACATATCCTCTCTTTTTCCCACTGGCTACTCTGATAAAGCCATTGTATTCGTTCTCACAGCTGACACAAATCTGTAATCATGTACATGCAGCAGTTTAATTGTGCCGTTTGTGGTTAGAAGTGTTTAGACTGATAACATTGCACACATGTACTCACTTGTCCCTCTTTCAGGGTGATCTGTCCTTGCTCCTTACAGCCAATAAAGGTTCGGTTACACCTGAACACCCTGTCGCTTGCCGTCACTTGATGAGCAAAGGATGCTGGGAAAAAGCCAATTCTATCTTCAATCACACCCTGAAATTGTTAGTAACATACACAGGAAAAAATGTTAACTTATAAAAATGTAGATTAAACTAAACAGCTGATTAAAAAAAGTATATTTGACCAAAAAAACAACAACAAAACTACTTTTCCGCATTGGATCTGTGGACTGAAATTTAGCACACAGGGTGTAAGATTCATACAGGCCACTTTAATGATTTTTTAATGGCGCTTTTGTGTCTTTTTAAAGCCTGAAAGCTTCTGTCTTCATTAATATATAATTTCAGGGACAAGAGCACTGAAAATGGTTTTCATATTTTCTCCTTTTGGACTCATTTCTTCATTTTAGTTCAGTAATAATTATTTGTATTCAACTTTGAAATACCTAAAAGGATCCAACCAAATATTAAGTTGGTGGTGAACTATATTACAAACAGCCTTACAGCACTAAACACACACCCACACACACACACACACACACACACACACACACACACACACTGTCAATATAAAAAAATATTGACTTTAAAATGAACTTTTTATACTTTCTTACCAGTGATGCAGAATGATTTATCAATGTCTTTTCTGAAACAAACAAACAAACATACAAAAATGCACAAATCCGTCATGATTTTACCTTCCACCAGTCATCATTGGAATCATCTGCCAGGATTATTCGATCTCCAGGTCTACAGAGAGAGAGAGGAACACATTAGCAAACTGCATTACTTCTCAACTGTTAAAAATTACTTTTGGAATTAATTCAGGATTGAAATTATTTCTGTTCTGAAATTCTGTGACAGCTTTATGATATATCACAAGGCTAGAATGAACCTGCACATGCCTCGTGGAGAGCTTCTGAGAACCAGACCTGAACTGCAGGAAATTACTACTGGGGGAATGATTGTACAGACAAATGTATGTGCAATGCAATCCGAATAAGTCTGAGGAGAACAATAACACAGCCATCATCAATAAAGGACCAGGTCAAACTGTGTAAATTTAATCTGAATCCACAGGTTTAAAGATTTATCGTTTCGTTCTAACACTGTAACACCAGGTTCATCCAGGTTCACCCTTAACCTAAGTAGCCTTTACAGCAGGGAAGATTTCCACTGGTAAAATACCTTCAGTACTGTGCACAATTCACTTTTTTTCATTTATTATTATTGATAAGTTACTATTGAAGTGCTCCTATTATGCTCCAATTGAGATCAAAAAGCATAATAAATTGAGTTACTGTACCCCAAAAGAAAGAACTGATTTTGAACTGCCTCAAACAAGCTGTCAGTAATTCTAGTCTTACTTTCTGCACAAATCTTGATAGTTTTTTTAAATAAATCTGCCCAATATCGATCTATGGTCTTCATTGGCTGCCTGTGAACATCTACAGACTCACAAATATTGGTAATGTTGGCTCGTGTTGCCAACATAATGCTGTTTTCTGTGCTGTGAAAACAAAACCATTTTGCACACACTTCCAAAAAATGAAGACATGCCTGAACTGATACAGAAAACTGATGTCCCTGTTGCTCTGCATAGAATTTGATTTCCAGCACACAATGTAAGTAGTATACCAATCACAAAAGACTGTGCCATTTGAGCAACACAGACTCTCTAAGAGAAGGGACTTTGACCAAAAACCAAATCTTTGAATGAACCCTTTCAGACACTGTGATAAATGATGTGATGGTGAAATTCCTCTTATAAAAAAGTGAGTGTTTTAGCACAATAGGGGCACTTTATAAATATAAACTTTGCCTTCTTGCCTATTTCCACTGCAAAAATCCACCTTAGTAACCTTGCTAAACAAACTGAACAATGAAATAAAACCTTTTTTTACATCAAAATGTCATCATGGTTATTCTAGAGTAGCTTAGTAGAGCTTAGTGGCTCTCTACAATACTTGATTCTGATTGGTCAATCACAACATTCCAAAATATGTCATTCCCAGATAACAACCGCTAAAACTAATAACACAGGCTCATCCAGGAACAACAAATCATCTTGACTGTTAGTGAGTATATTCATATCCTACGCTTATCTGTCATACATGTTATTGACCATCTTGTGACTGAATTATACATAGCTTATGCTCCATTCTGCCATGATTCTTTATATTTAATCAAAGGATTAGTAATTTAGGGCGAGATGGTGGCTCAGTGGTTAGCACTGTCGCCTCACAGCAAGAAGGTCACTGGTTCGAGTCCCAGCTGGGTCAGTTGGCATATCTGTGTGGAGTTTGCATGTTCTCCCCGTGTTCGCGTAGGTTTCCTCTGGGTGCTCCTGTTTCCCCCACAGTCCAAAGACATGCGCTTTAGGTGAATTGAATAATCTAAATTGGCCGTAGTGTATGTATGAATGAGAGTGTATGGATGTTTCCCAGTACTGGGTTGCAGCTGGAAGGGCATCCTCTGAGTAAAACATATGTTGGATAAGTTGGCGGTTCATTCCGCTGTGGTGACACCTGATGAATAAAGGGACTAAGGCGAAGGAAAATAAATGAAGGAATTCATAATTTATTACAGCTCATATAAAGTGTTTTGTGTTTGTTTACTTTAGTGGCAATTATGTAATAAGCATGTATAATGTACATCTCGGTGGTTGTTTTTGCAAAATAAAGTCCTTAATTCTTACACTGCTGCACATTTCCATTACTAAGCACACAGTGTGTGTTTTGCATACAAAGAAATCTTGAGCTAATGGTCCAGCAGAAGGCCAACAACCTCTTCATGAAAACTAACTGCATATCCTGATGATATTATAGTAAGCAGGAAATGGGAGAGATCACAAATGATCACATGATACAAGTGTGAAGATTCAAATTAACTGAGACAATTACTAAGCACTGGATGAGTGTGTGTGTGTGTGTGTG
>CAIGQW010053273.1:4809728-4861375 GCA_903798125.1 Danio choprae | reverse complement strand
CACACACACACACACACACACACACACACACACACACATCCACCTTTTGTCTATTGTTTTTATATTGGCCTATGAATACTTGTTATCTTCTTAACCGAATCCTCACAAAAGCCTTTTTAAATAAATGCTATTTAGAATTTTTTATTATTTTACTAAACAGTTTTTAATAACTTAATAGTGTTTCTTCCACAATGTCAGAAATGTTTTACTATTGTTGTGGGGAATTTGTTCATCACAATATAGGCAAAACCTGACCATCACACACACGCACCCACACACATTCAAAGCATTACATTCTTCGTCAGTTTGGATTTCTGTTGCTTTAATTCCATTAGTAAAATATGTCTGCAGAACAGTTTTTATGTTACTAATATTCTTAATTGTATTGTAAATAGTGCATTTTAAAACATTAAATGCAATATTAAGTTTTTAGAGGTATAAAAAAAGAAACAAGTGTCTCTTACAGAGTTTCTCTGTGGTGACTCTGATCCACTGGTTCGCTTGTTTTTTTGTGCCAGAGAAGTTCCAAACCTCAGAGTCTCATACACCGGGTCAACTTTACTGCCACAAGCTAGAACAAAAATCAAACATATGGGTCAAAATACCACACAAAATATCAGTAAACACAATGATTCAACTAATAATGCAATAGCAGGGGTGGGCAATTTTTTTTTCCCAAGTGGCCACATTAGACTGGTTTTAGAGGGCCAGACCAATACAGTTAATTAAAAAAATAAATAAATAAAAAACTTTCCGTGAAACTATTCAATAAGCATTTCTAAAAATCAATTTTACACAAAGTATTTTAAAGACCGGCATCACAATATCAACTTCATATAAATTCCACAGGGTTGTTTGTTTGATTGCTTCACCTTAGTTAATTTTTATTTATTTATTCATTCATTTATTCATACATTCATTTATTTACATTTATTTATTTTTTCATGTTCAGTGAGAGAATTCTAGCCTGCGTTTGGCTGAACAAGTGCACTGAAGTCAGGTTGAATGTGAGGTGGATATGTGATGTAATGATCATCACTGAGAGAGGATCTGTATCTGCATTTGTTAAATCGTTAATCTGAGGTAATTAGTCTACCTTTATTACTGTGTATTTCCATACAAAGTGTGAAGCTGCCTGGTTGGTTCCTGTCAAATGACTCGTGGTTCGCTCACGGCACTCTGAAATCTTTAGTTTTTTTTCCAACTCGCCAGACCTGCACATTGCAAGGCCCTGTTTGCGGTTGAATTTAAATTAAATAAATATTTCACACGGGCCGATCAAAGAAGTCCAGCGGGCCTCGTGTAGCACGCGGACCGTAAAATGCCCAGTGCTATACCATAAAGTGCTATAGCATATTGACCATAAATAAAACAAACAAAGAAACAAACAAATATGTAGATATTGCTCACCAATAGGCATAACTTCCCTGATGCACCCAAACTGTTCCTGAATCAGCAGAGGGGAGCTAGAATATCTTCGAAAACCTTTGGGCTGCAATCACATAAACAGGGTCACTGGATTTGGTCATTTAATGTATTTCTTCATACTCAGAAATGATTTTCATGGGCATTTTTAACATGTTGAATGATATAAAAACATCACATCTATTTGTTTCAAACACTTGAATCAATCCTTTAAAACATCAATTATTTCCCAATTCACAATTATGGCTGCTTAATATCACAAAATAAAACCTGCATCAAACATTTCTAAAAATGTAAATAAACCACAAAAAAAGATGCATGTAAACATTGCTGTTTATAATGTATTCTTATACTAACACATTAAAATAATGAGAATTACTAAATCTTCCTATCTTGTTTTATGAAATCTGTGTGTTAAACATACCCTTGTTATTTTATTTAATGATGCTTTGGTTCCTTTCAGAGCAAATACATAAAAGTTTGTTTTGTATATCATCAAAGAAACTTAAAATAGTGAAAAATTACTGCCATCTCATTACCATCTCATTACCCTTTTTTAACGCAATTCATATTATCACCCAGACACAATTTTCTTAATAAGCTGCTTCAAATGTCAGTAAAAAAAGTCACTTTGTTTAATATTTTTAAAATAAACGTTAACAGATCTTTCACAGTGTGTATTTTCAGTCCTAATGTACACTAGTATAACTAGTATAGTGGCATTACTACACGTGGTTCAAGTCTAATAAAACAGAGGTTTTGTCATTACTTAATCCAATATTAGTCCGACAGCATTCATCTTCATTTTCAGAAGCACTGTATAAATGAATTCTTAATGAGGCAAAATAACTGGATTACAGTGTCTAAACTCATTTGAATGATTATATACTCATAAGACAAATTTCCACAGGGATTCGTTGGTTCACATGATTAAAACACAAGCACTTTCAGCATTATATTTAGCATCAAGGACCAAATACACAGCCTTTGCAAAAGACTCGCTGTGCTCACCATGCCCTTATTTGTATTTGTTGTGTTAAATCCAAGCAGGGTGTCTACTCAATCAGCATCACAAATCTGCTTTGAAGACTTCATCGTTAGCCACGACTGGGGTTGGAGACTAATTTAAGTACCACTTGAACCCAGAGACGAGCTCTCTAGTGCTGCTACGTCACATTTCTCCAAGAGCTCGCTGGAGGAAGCGTGCAAAGAGACACGAAGTAGATGCTAATAAATGCATTTAACACAAGTGCACAGTGTCATGGAGCATGCACCCGCTAAGACTGAAGTGACTCAACCGAAAAAAACTTCCATGTGATTAATTTGTTTAATCAACCAAAAGAACAATAATAGCCACACCATGCGACGTTCGCTTGGCACATAATGGGGGTTTTAATGGTTGACTAACAACAACCAGGACTGAGCTCATGTCATGCTGGTAGAAAAGCACTCGTACAGCTCAAAGGTTCACACTGATCAGACAAGCCAAGAGAAATAAACAGAGTATAAAAATAGAGCAAAAGTGGAATTAGAGCTGAATCCTGCGGGGAGTTGTTCTCTTTTTAATCCTGACCCCCCACAGCCATATTTTCCATCTGCGAGAGTCCACTACATCATCATCGGGGAGACTCGTACAACTCCCGACTCAACCCACCACACAGTCTGAAGCACAAGCACAGTGTTTTTCCCACTTCCTGTGTTGTTGACCTAGTGTAGTACTAGAATCAGAAGTGCTTGGTTCAAGGAATCAAAACAAAAGTTCATTGTTATTAGGGCTATTGGTTTTAATGTGACAACTTACAGAGAGTTGGTCTAAAGTGAAAGAATTTTTATATTGTAGATTTTATGACAGGAGAGTATTTAAAGGAACTCTCCACTTTTTTTTCTCGAAAGTTTAGTTTTACCATTTGTTAATCCATTCAGTAGACTGTTTGCTGTGAGCACTTGTAGCTTAGCTTAGCATAGATCATTAAATCAGATTAGACCATTAGCATCTATCTCAAAGACGACCAAAGAGTTTTGATATTTTTCCTATTTAAATCTGGTCTTTTCTGTAGTTATGGTGTGCATAAAGAATGACAGAAAATGAAAAGTTGCTTTTTTTGTCTAGGAACTATACTCTCCTTCTGGTGTAATAATAAAGATACTCTTGAAAATGAGGTAAAACCTAAGTTGTTCAACTCTAGGAGAGTTTTAAAATTAGCCTGTTTTCAAAAATAAAGCATGAATACATGAATAAAGCAACCTGATATTTGAAAAAATTCTTAAGCCAAAAAAATATTTCTTGAGCCATTTTGCATATGTGTTGTTACAAATTACAAGATTTGGATCATCATTTGGATTTACTTGTTTATGACTAATTTGCTGCTAAAAGTGATTTTTGATTTATTTGCCCATTGTCAGTAAAATCACTCAGTAAAATTACAAACCCATTCACACTTTTGTAAAACTGCGCTGTCACGCTAATTTTCCTTTGTGTAGTAAATCTGGTTTTAAATTTACTTGTTGAATTTGACCAGTCAAAATGTCATGTTGGAACAACTTTAAAGGTAATTTTCTCAATCTTTTGACTTATTGAACCTTCATATTCCAGATTTAAATATTAAATATTTGTTACATGGCCAAGTAGTGTCCTATCCTAACAAACCATATATTAATGGAAAACTTATATAGTCAGCTTTTCACAATTTTCCAAAAATCGACACTTATGACTGGTTTTCCGATCCTGGGTTACATACTGTATACAGTATTTAAAATATAAACATTTTAAAATACCTTTTATTAGGATGAGACAGTATAGACAAGAAAGCATGGGGCACAAGGCAAGAACTGGCAAAAGACCTCAAGCCTTACCAATGTAGCATTACAGTAAAACAGTATTAACGATAATAATTTATTTTCTAAAAATTCTATTTGTTTTTGTGATGGCTAAGATGATTTATTTATCAGTCATTACTACAGTCTTCAAATGTCTTGTCACATGATTCATCAGATATCACTAAGATATGCTGATTTGCTGCTCAAGAAACATGTTTTTTGGAGGAAGACTCTAGAGTTGTTAACTTCTTACATCATTTTAGTATAGCTCAGATTAAATGAGTAATTCTATGACTTTACTATTACATTCCTCCTTCGTGACTTTTATTTATGACTGATTTAAATAAGTGATTCTATGACTTTCTTTATGACTCTTATTTCTACATAGGTTTCGAATAGGTTTTTGAGAAAGCTGTGAACTCGTTCTTAAGGTCAATCGTTCTCTGAGAAACCTGACTCACTCCTGTACCGCACTGAAGCCATGGGAAAGCCAATGGAAATTTTAGCACTCTTTTTCCTTTTTGCCGTTTTTTTTTTAGTGTGTGTCGGGGGCGTGTGAATTTCCCTGAAGAGTCGTGACTTGTGGGTCCCCTGAGTAGAGCACAGAGGTGTTTACATGATAGATGCATCCTGATATTGCGTATCAACTATCCCATCCTTCCTCTATCTCACTTTCTCTAGTACACACTCGAGGATCATTAACATTCATACTCACACACCAATTCACAGAAGGAAAAGACAGACTGATGAATCACACTTTCAAATAACCAAAAATATCACTGTGAAGAGTAACATATCTTAACACTCACACACTACAAATCTTCACCTACTGCCAGAAAGGAACACCAGGAAAGTGCTATAACAAATTATAAGTATGAAGCTGCTTTTAGTGTGTTTTCTTTGCAACAGTATTAGTTATAAGCTTCTACTATGTAGAAAACAAACATTGGGCGGCAATGAATACTTGTTTAACTTCACATTCAAGTTCCCAAGATTATCCAAATATCAACAATAATAAACAAAGTATAAAAAACTCAATTCACAAAAATATCTCACCAATTTCCCCATGCATCTCTGTTGTCCAACTCCATCGAGGCACTTGTGATGGATGCCCATCTTGCAGGCTTTGCACCGAAGGCCCAGCTTAGCATTGGTGCCTAGCAATCAAGATCATATTGAGTTAATATCAGGTTTAAAAGTCTTCTGAGAACAAATATGTTGAACATGAAGGATACACTCTTAAAAATAAAGCTTCCAAGAACCATTTTGTTAAAGGATTTTAATTTTTACCTAACTATTTTGTGGAATTACACGTTTCCATGGATGATAAATGTTGTTCATACCAAATAACTAGTGTATTTATAAGAGTGTATTTGTAAAAAATAAATAACTAAAAAGACGCATTATTTCAAAACACATGATTAATAAATATATGTCAATTGACAAGCACAGTATTGATAGTCAGTAATATCAAGATCAGTTTTTTCATTTTCATTCACAATTATATCTGACATAACATCTAATCTCAAATAACTGTTATTGAAGGGTTAAAACATTAAAGGGCTGCAATTCTGCAAGTGTTTAGGTTGCTTCAGCATCCATTTCTTATGCCTAAAAAGAAGATCCCTTAAAAGCGGCTCATCAAATTAAGGATTCGCAGTCCCAGAAACACTTGCAGAATTCAAACTTATTAGTAGAACTGGAAACAGGAAAAGCAGGTGTTAATGCTGAACTGAACAGAAACAGCTGAAGACAAACAAGAGCAAAGCGTAAATTTGTACGAGACGTCATCTAATAAAACAGCACTCTTAATGTAATTCTGTTCTTCTGTTTGCTCAATTTCACAGTTTGATATCACCACACCTGGTGCTCAGGACAGATATTAAGAGATGCGGTTTTATTGATTCAAAAACTTTATGAAAAGAACTTGGAAGAAGGAATGAAGAAGGAAGAGTGATAGAGAAAGAGTATAATTTCCTTGACTTCAATATTTGTACATAATATTATGTTTCTTACAAAACATTTGATCACATTGCATTTAAAATGAATACAAAATGATAGCCAAATCCACCAAGGGGCAACAAAGATTCTCTGCACTTTACTCTGACGCAATTAAATAATAATGAAACACTCTTCTAAATGCTACACCAATGATATGTTAAAACATTAACATTAAATCACTCTTCTTTCTTACAGCTAGTGTTTAATATATTCAATAACAACAACAAAAAACTACTCTTTCGAACCAATTACTGTCTTTGTATGATCTTTGGGTAATGGAGAATTAATCAGGCCTAATTGCTTCTCAGAAATTAAAATCCTGCACAGAGGCAGTTTAAACATAAACAGATTTTGTTGTGGGGAGTCAATAAATACTAATTATCGAAATTATAGTCACCTTTCCAGCTGTTTTCCAAGAGCAAGCAGACTTATTAAAAAATAAAACCACCTACTAGTAATAATAACCTCTTTCTCTCTTCTAGAAGCTTCCATTAACTTTAAACAACAAGAACAAAACCAACCCTTGTTTACATTTTATAACAACAGCGTGCATAAAGAAAAGTTCAAAACATACATCTATATTCTTATGACTGTAACAAGAAACATCAGAAAAAACAATTCCTTCACAGAGTAAGCGGATTGAGATCGATCGCTCTGAGGAAAAATTGTATGAAGCATCAGCCTGGCAAGCATATGAGGAGCTTCTTCTTCATATGCATTTCCTGGGACTGCTGAAGAAGTCATTATGAGTGCAGAAGCAGGACGAGGGTGGGCTGGGGTCGGGGGTGGGTGAACAGAGTTGGATTGGGTTTCTAAAGAGCTCAATTCATCATCAAACAGAACAGACTTACCGAACACCTTGCCAGCTCCACCTTGGCAAGCTAAAAAAATTACAGGAGAAAATCCCTCTTGTATTACAGTTGTTCCATGTGTTGAAAAACAAAGGGTGGTCATACATGACAACACGACTTCATTTATAGCTCTTTCCATGTTGATTTTTAAAATAAACATGTATACTGTCATTCATGCAGACCACATTTTTCCTTTGAAAACACAGGCAGTGCAATGGAGAAAAAAGTCGGATGTGCAGTAATGTCAAAAAACACTTCCATATTTGTTTCCCATAACAATCAATTAACAGTTCTTTTGCAGAGTTTTTGTGCTGGTACCTAGGCTGGTTTAGGCCTGTCACTGATATATAAAAATGACACTGAAACCATCCGTATGTGGCAACAAGTACCTGTCTTAATAAGTGATTGAGAGAATCATTACTAATTCAACAGATCTGTTCAAAAAAGCTGATTCATTTAGATACTAAGCATAACTTGAATTGTAGGATCATTGACATCATCCCATATAGTTAGGTAGTTTTTTTTTGCACATACTAAATAACGTCCGCTTATACATTGTTAAAACAACAATTAATATAACCATAGATGATTATTATTGCACACTTACTTATTTTTCTAACTATATGTATTAAATGCAGTGCCAAGTGTGAGATGCTGTAAAAAAAGACACAAGACATAATACAACAGCAAAACACCTCAGTCCTGCACATTTATATAGAAAAACTATAGGAAAGTAGGAGAGTAAAATATAAAAATGCATTCTGTGTAAACAGCATTAAGATTTAAATTGTTAGATGCAACTTTTGTTTTGATTAATGGTACATGAATGTGAAATGATTAATAGGGTGAAAACAAAAGGCCCCGCGGCTGTGAGAATGACTGTGTCACAGGGCTCATTTGCCCCTGTCTGCTACAACAAGCTGCTTCCAGCCATCCATCGATTAATCAAACATCACATGCCCAGTCCAGACTCTCTCATGCATCCCTCTGCTGATCACTTCAGCCTCTGCAAAAAATCTTTAATGCATCTTTAATGGTCGAAGATGTGATTTTCTCGGGTTGAGAGGTGACACAACAACTAAAATAAAAATGAGTTCTGCCTCTATTTCACACCAGGCTTCAGTAAATTGCCTGAAATATACATTACAATATTTTGTCAAAGTCATGAAATGTTTGGACTTCATCGTACGATTTATTTGGCCTAAAGGAACTGAGAAAAAAATATTTCAGCATTCAACAGCACTTGGATGATATGCAGACTTAATTTTAATGTTGCTAATGTCATCAGTTGCCCAATGGGATGAGAATCCACCCACACAGACAGCCAACCATATTCCCAATGTGCAAAGCCTTCTTTTGTGCTTTGAAATACAGCGTGGCTTCAGTGTCTTTAGAAATAGATGCCTCGGCTCCAGCCAAACATGAGAGAGAACATCAGCATGAAAAACATGCAGCTCTCCCATCCAGAAATTGCTTTGTAAATTGATGACTGACATTTTGCAATAGACTCAATACCGAGAATTAATCATCTTATTCTGATGAAGCACACAGTCAGTTCTTGGTCAGTAAATAAATATCTTTACAGCTGCACGATGGATCATTAAAACATTTGTCCTTTCGTTTTGTTACCCACACAGCTGAGTAGGTGTTTAGTGGGTGTTTCTTCAATTTTGGCCTTTTTGAAAAGGCACACATACTCACACATTTCACATGCTGACTACTTAAAAGACTGACTAGTAAAACAATTTGGTCATTTTTTACTTGTCCTCCACTTGTTCCAAACCTGTGTGAAATTCTTTTTTTTTGCTGAACACAAGAAGAAGATATTTTGAAGAATGCTGGTAACCAAACAGTAGAGGGTGTTACTATTACTATTACTATACTAATAAAACTCAAAGGCTGCAGCAAATGTCTGGTTATCATCATTTTTTATATATCTTCTTTTGTGTTCGACAGAAAAAGAAACTCAGCAGGTTTTTTAACAACTCAAGGGTTAGTAAGTGTGAGTCAATTTAAATGTTTAATTAAACTATCCCTCTAATTCACCTGCAAAATTAAACAGTGAAAATATTTGCAACCAAAAGAATTGTTTTCTTTAAATACTTGTTTTTTTGCGGGTTTTACTCAATTAAAATGATCCCCCAATTAATAAAAAAGGTTTTCAAGTGAAACTGCAGAAAACACTGACACAATTAAATAAACCTGTTTAGCAAAATTGTTGAAAATAGAATAATTCCTAATTTATGATGAACGTAATAGTTTAAGAATGAAAGAAACCCAAAGGCAAAGGTAAAACAACAAAATCTGCACTATTTTT
Source organism: Danio choprae (assembly GCA_903798125.1). Lineage (NCBI taxonomy): Eukaryota > Metazoa > Chordata > Actinopteri > Cypriniformes > Danionidae > Danio > Danio choprae. Next base: position 4,851,964 of record CAIGQW010053273.1, on the reverse strand, counting down.
TAGGTAAAAGTATATTTAAAAATGTGGGCCTTACGGTGGCGCAGTGGATAGCACGTTCGCCTTACAGCAAGAAGGTCGCTGGTTCGAGCCTCGGCTGGGTCAGTTGGCGTTTCTGTGTGGAGTTTGCATGTTCTCCCTGTGTTGGCGTGGGTTTCCTCCGAGTGCTCCGGTTTCCCCCACAAGTCCAAAGACATGCGGTACAGGTGAATTGGGTAGACTAAATTGTCCGTAGTGTATGAGTGTGAATGGGTGTGTATGGATGTTTCCCAGAGATGGGTTGCAACTGGAAGGGCATCCGCTGCGTAAAACATATGCTGGATAAGTTAGCGGTTCATTCCACTGTGGCGACCGCAGATTAATAAAGGGACTAAGCCGAAATGAAAATGAATGAATGATGAATGAAAATGAATGAATATTAAAAAATAAATCCGGTGTCAAAAAAGTGACTAAAGTTAAATGGATGATTGAACAAAGTAATAAATACATAAGTGCATAGAAAAATAAATAATCAAAATGATTTAAATCCTAAATCAATAAACAATTGATGCATAAATAGACCCTTTTCACATTTCCAGTAGTGGAAGGCGTCATGGCTGGGTAAACCCAGAGCACAGTGAATGGGAGAGTACAACAAATAATTTTTTTACAATCTTATTTGCTCAAATAATAAAAGAAAAAGTCCATGATGCTGTTATCAAGACTTTCAGAAAAAGGAAAAAATTGTGTGAGACTGATAACGGCTGCCAGAAGAGAGAATAACGTCGAATTTACTCTCAGCCCCATAGACGCTGCATTAGAAACACCTCGCACAAGCGGTAATTCGTTTTTTCTAATTTGATGCAAAGATGATATAATACGTTCATAAATACATATAAATGTTCATTCAATTTTAAAATATTAAAATCTTTCAAGGATTTAACATTATGATGACCGTTAAACGTGTCATAACAGGCTTGTGAAAAAGGTCCATAAACGCTAACTTTTGGTTTAGTCCCTGATTTATCAGGGGTTGCCACAGCAGAAAAGACCACCAATTATATCAATCCAAATCGATGCATTAAATATTTTATGCATAAATAAACATTAAATAAAAATAGAAATATTATTAAATATTTAAAAAATAAACAAATAATCAAGGTACTTTTAACAGTCTCACAGGAAATATAAAAATCCTCAACTCGAGCTGTAAACTGAACAGCACAGCAACAGGTCAGGTTTCAGTATCTGTAGCTCAAATGTCCTGTTCACCACACCACTGGTTACCACAAAAGAACATGGAAAACAAAGGAATGTGATGCTGACACCCTGTTAAATTCCGGTGTCCTGATATCCTGATATCTGATCCACATGCAGAGATTTGGGTCAATGGCACGTGCGAGCTCATATTTAATCAAGCCATAGAGATTTGGGTCGAGCACAAGTGAACAGGTATCTGGTCCACCTGTGGAGATTCAGGTCACACACAGGTGTCCTGATATCCGGTCTATAAGTGGACATGTCATGGTTTGTTATTTAGTAATAACCTATTAGTCACAGCAGGAAACTGAGACTCGACACACACAAGCAGAACAGCTACACACTCCACTTGCATTTTCTTCTTCTTCTTTTTTCAGGCAGCTGGTGAGATCTCATAAAATTCAGTAATCAGAATGCTGAGGGATAATGAACCGACAGATCATTCCTCATCTATCGCTGCGCAAGCTCAGGTTTCTCTGCATTCACCACAAAGCTTTGAAATGCATCATTTGGCCGCTTGATGTCCTGTTCATGAGGATGTGCCAAGACTGGATCTGGAGCCCTGCCCTCATTAGTGTGCTCTTCTGAGGGAGTGTTAGTGAGGTAAAGAGGTGATGAGGCCTGACAGATCCATATGCCAGCCACAACTAGACAAGACACACTCACCCTATCTAACACATACACACACTGCACATTCATATGCAAAAACACTCCTCAATACTCGCTTTCTTTGCCATATGTATTACTATTTTTTTTAATGTGTGTGTGATTGTGTTCCTCGCTATCAGATAAATAAATCTTTCTTTTTCAACAGGTGGACATCTGTTCGCCTCATCACACTCACGCACAGACACACACACAAATTGAGAGCAATAACTCCTTGTTGCCCTCTATTAGGATAAGCCCACAAATACCATAATGCAGGCTTAGCTGAGCACATATGCTTTTAAATACCACACACAAGTAGAGAGTTTACAATCTCTAAACCACCTCAAGGTTTCAGATTGAGTACTATCTCACGGCTTCAGGTGAAAAATGCATATATATGAAATTCTGAATGGGCTGCAGTTGACCTTATTTTACTTAATTCTGTCTTTTCAACACATACAGTGCTCAGCATATACGAGTACACCCCTCACAAATATCCCATTTGAATGAATATTTTCTATAGGATGCTTTACAATATTTTATTTGTGCATATACATTAGTTTAGTCAGTACTGAAGCCAAATCTAACAAAACACCTTACAATAATGGTTCAAAAATAAGTAGCCCAAATTTATATGTTAGGGAAAATTAATAAATAAAATGTTCAAAAATAGCAAATATCAAGAGAAACAGAAAATATATACAATTTTGTTGAAATGTTAGCATGAATTTAAATGTATTATCTTTCCATTTCTAAAGATGTGACTAAAATATGATTTTAATAAATATATGTTTAATAAATCTGTTTTGTTTAAATGCACCAATATATATTACCAATATTCACTGAGAAATGGATAAAAATATTCATTTTCAAAATGGGGTGTACTCATATATGCTGAGCACTGTAAATATATATTTAAAAAATTCTTCAACTAAACGTTTAAGCACATTTTGCTGTGCAAAGTCACTTATTTTAATGCACTATTGAAACATGATTTGCAATAATTTTATATGATAAAAAAAACATCTGTCCATGAAAGTATCGGTTATTTTAAAATGATGAAAAGGTATGATTTATTAATATTAGAATAATATTCTAATCTACAGATCTTAGTTAATGTTAATCAGAGCATTTACTAATACAGATTTAAGATCAGTTAAAAGGATAGATCAACCAAAATATGAAAATTCTATCATCCTTTACTCACCCATCATTTACTCATTTACTTGTTCCAAACCTGTTTGAGATATTTTGAAGGAAGCTGGAAACCTGTAACCACCGACTTCCATTGTATTTGTTTTTTCTACTATGGAAGTCAATGGTTACATGTTTTCAGCTTTTTTCAAAATATCTTCTTTTGTGTTTAACAGAAAAACGAAGTTCATGAAGGTTTAAAACCACAAAACAGAGATGGTGAGTTAATTGTCTTTTTTGGGTGAATTATCTCTTTAATATTAAACTAACAAAACTTTTTTTAAACTAGTGGTACATATATCGATATGTAATGTTTATTCATCATTATAAGTAATAATTAGTAATAAACAATTCTCTCTCTTTCTCTCTACACCAGTTGATAACCAGTTTAATGTATAAGCTTGACACATTTATTTTTTCACAATCCATTTTCAAATTATTTTCATTTTAATAACATTTTTATTCCATTTAAATGTGATTAATAACTAAAATAAAAGCTAAATTATATCTGCCATCGGCCGCCCTGTTTTTCAAGATATCGATATCGGCATCGGCCTTTAATAAAAACCCATATCGGTCGACCACTAGTAACAACTAACACGAACAAAGGTCAATAAATACACATTGTCAGTGCATGTTGCTTAATGCATTACTAACACCAACCAATGAGACCTATTGTAAATGTAAAGTGTGTTTAAGTATTTTTATGTAGATTTAGGGTCAGCAAGTTGATTAAAAAAATAATTTCATTCAACAAGGATACATTAAATTGTTCAATACAACTGTAGATACATACACATTTGCAAAATAAAAGAGAAAGATCAGTAAAGAATGTAATTCAGTAAAGAATGGAGTAATAATAATATTTTAGCTTTTCCAAAGTACATATAATACAATAATATTATGACTTTTATATTATATTTTAATATTACAGTAATTGTCTGTAGTAACTGTACAGATAATAGTCTTAGTAAGCAGACACGAGAAAGCTTACTGATCCCAGACCTGTGAACTGTAATACGACAAGTTTCGTCATGTATCAGGAGTGCACTCGCATATATGACCTTAAAGCCAACAGACATTGACTAACAACCACAATACTTCGATTTTTATCTTATGGGAGTCTTTAACTCATTATGTCGTGCCAATCTATCATCGTTCGTTGTTCTCTGAATGCTAAAATCACTGTGAGCTGGCGTCGTCCACAGCAGCAAAACATCAGTGTCTGACAGACAGACAGCAGATGGGTAACAGAAAGTTTTATGCATTTCTAATCTGTCATCTAATTTATAGTCATTACAATAGGAATAATAATACTCTCGTCGGTCAAAACAAACACAGCTCTGTTTTCTGGATAATCTGAGATAAAAATGAGCATCGAGTAAAAATAAAACACACTTCCTCTTACCTACAATCATGTGGTTGCAGATGTCACAGAAATGAGGCTTCTTGAAGATGTGCTCCAGGAAGGTGTGGGCATTGGGGTCCGTCTGGCGAGGGGCACGGGATGGAGAGCAGATTGTGATTGGTAGGTTGCCCGGGATGACGGTGGGTAGCGGAGGGGGTGGTGGAGGAAGTGACATCGCTGGGGAGGCCGTGACAGACACACCGATGCTGCTCAGATGACCTGTGCTGCTGCTGACATCTGAGAGGAGTTCGGTTTGAAACTTCACATCCTCGATCGGCCGCTGGAAAAAGTTATCAGCACTTTTGCTGCGAAGACTCTTGGTCTTGAAGGACAGAGAACGCTTTAGCCTCTGCAGCTGAAAAAAAACAGAAAACTAATGTTTAAACATGCATCTCTTAGCATCTTATTTCAGGTTTTTTCATACTTAATCACAAAATTCTTGACTGGAATTTTCATATGTAAAAAATAAGTGTGAGCTCCAGTTGTCAATCAATTGTGTAATTGCCTCGTATATTTTGTCGTTCACAAAAACATTGAGATCATTTTCAGCATTTTTTGCATTTGTAGCAAGCATTTTGAGACAATTCAGAGCCACAAAAATTCACAAGTCTGCCAAGCATTGTATTGTCCATGAATTTGTCCATTTCCATTACTTAGACATACGGCCTGTCTCAGCCACTGCCATCCTGAAGTAAATTTTGAATTGTTTGGGATATTCCATTATTAATAAGGAGGTGAACTCTCCTTCTTCCATTAAATCTCAGGTGTCATGAACCCAATATTTGTGCTCTTACTTTTTAATAAATTAAAGGACAACAAAATTACTTTTTGAATGAAACTTTTTAAAGCCAAGCTTAAGATTCAAAATGGCTTTTAATCCATAGTAGCACTGACACTTCTATCTGTTTTAATGTTTTGCTGTATTTTACTGATATTTCTTGTATTGTTTTTGCATTGTTTGCTTTTTAGTTGTGTTGTATAATTTGTTTTTACTGGTGTAAAGCACTTTGGACAACCTTGGTTGTAGTAAGGTGCTATATAAATAAAGGTTGACTGATTGAAAGGTTGAAATGTATCTTCAATGCTTCCCTCGGTTGCTTTTTTATTGCAATTTTCTTCACAACAGAAGGACATAAGGCAAGGTTTCTGTGAATTATCAATTTTTAGAATGATCAGCACAAAATAAATCTAATCAGTGTGCAAAGACATTTTTTACCCCATATGACGAAAGTATCCCTCAAAGCATTAAACAACTCTGAGTGAGTGAGCAGGCAATTTTGCTTGGCATGTGTCAAATGAGGACATTCTCACTTAAACAACCTCCATATGATTACAAGACCTCTCCAGTCATCATATGTTAACCTAATTCAACAAGGAGAGCACTGCGGATCATTTATGTTCCTATAATACACTGAGCATCAAAAGGTTTAATGAAAGAGAATAGAGGAAATGGAGAGAAAGATGGGCTGTCATGTCTCTTGGTACGTAGCCTCTTTGTGTGGTGCACATTACCCATGATATCAGTCATTCGCTGACAGCCCTCTAAATTAGCTGACAACACCCACCAGGATCATCTTTGCCTACTAAAAATGTCCTCTAGGCCACACTAACCTGCACTACTTCCCCAAATAAGTACAGCGCACAGGAATGTAATTCAAATCTGAACAAAATGAAAAGCGCTAAAGGTCAGACTTCTCAAAAGCCTCAACAAATCTTACAGATTTCTTTTTACAAAACCTGGAACATGCCAAATTAAGGATGCACCAAAATATGGGCAATTTTATGGTTGAAATGGTTGTGAAGGGAAGAAAATGTTGACTAAAAAAGTGTCATTTCTATGTGGATAAAATCTACAATTTAAACCTGGATTCCAGCTGTGTTGGCAATTTCAGTTTCGTAGCTTGAGTCCATATTTATATGGATTGTTGTTTTGCACATGAACTTCACTAAATATCTGTGCATCTGACATCTAATAATCACAAGAAGCTTTGGACTTTTAATATATTTAAAAATTACTTTCAAACAAAGTATCAGATTTTGTATTTTGTTACCAATAAAATCAAAGAATTAATGTTAATTTTACACGCCTTAAGTATGACATGACAGATCACTGATCCCTGTAGCTGGTTCAGTTCAAACACCAGCCCAGTTTTATTTTGAGTAATTACTATTATTAAATATACTTATTTTTTTTATTTGAATAATTCGTTAAAATCAACTTTGCTTTCTTTTTCTGACATTTTAAAATTTCACTGTTTAGGTCAAATTAATAAAAAATCATTATTTAAATGTCTAACTAACATAAATAGAATTATACAAAAGCATCCATTTTACACTTTCACTGAAACACAATATCATGCAAATTATAATAGACTATGGTTGCATTATAATTGATACTTTGAAGTCAGTTTTGCAATTCCATCAAAAAAACATCTGTTAATTTTGCAAGATGCATGTAAGTGATCATAAAAAATAATATACAATGATAATACAGAACTCGACTGATCAGGCAACTGATGGTTCTATCAGCTTGTCCACAACTCTTGCTCTAGGCTCTGTCTAGGCTCAGTATGTGTGTGTGTGTGTGTGTGTGTGTGTGTGTGTGTGTGTGTGTGTGTGCACGTGAGTGATATATGGCCCATTTGGATAATCCTCTCACATTAGATTTCCACCAATCAAAATAAAGAATCAGTGCAGCGTGTTTAGTGAGCCGCATGCCAGTGTGTTATGATGACGCCATATTGATTTCTAATGCCCGACAGAGAGTAATTTATTGATTAGTCCCTTCATTGCCATTCCAGTTCATCAGTGCTTATAGTTCGCTGTCAACTAAAAAGGATAGTTCCCCTAAAAATGAAAATCCATGTCATTATTTACTCTCCCTTCACTTTTTCCAAACCTGTTTGAGTTTCATTCTTCTGTTGAAAGAAGTTATTTTGAAGAAAGCTGGAAACCTGTAACTATTGACTTCCATAATATTTGTTTTTCCTACTATGGAAGTCAGTGGTTACAGGTTTTTAGCTTTCTACAGAATATCTTGCTTTGTGTTCAAAAGAAGCTCAAACATTTATAAGCACTTGAGGGTGAGTAAATAGTAGGCAAATTTTTATTTTTGCATGAGCTATCACTTTAAATGCAAGTTCAGTCTTAGAAGTAGACTGAAATCGTGAATTACATCAAATGCAGTTTTAAAAGGTTTAAAAGGTGGTTTTAAATCATCCCCTGACATTTACAAGGCACTTGCTTTGTGGCAGACTGTGACTGTGACTGACTGTCAACAACAGGCTATCAAAAAGCCATTGTGGAAGTTTAAGTTACACTTTTTCTGGCAATTTCAATAAAATTAATGAAACAACCAAAAAAAAATCAATGATGCCTGAGACTACTGCTGCTGATAAATGTACACGTCTGGATCTTCATTATGAGATTTTAAGGCGAGGTTCTTTATATATTAGAAATGTAGAAAAGTAATGTCAATAGATTTCCCCAAGTCATTTGCACTGATTAAAATGGTTAATGAGGGAAATATGCCTGATCGTTATAAAAGAGCAACCAGATCGTTTAACGCAATTTCAAATTTAAGGCTTGAATTAAAAATGCAACGGAAGTGCCTCTTTCCAAAATGAATGGCCACTTTTGCAAGAAAATCACGAATCTTCTACATCTATTAGGAATCAATTCTGCTGCTGTCAGCACCAAACGCGTGTCCTGCTCTGCCCTGAAGGACGACTTTGAGAGACGGAGCTGATTAAGCTGGAAATCAGGTATTTTTTTCCAGCAAATGATTACTGTGTTTAGCAAAGGAGGGACACATTTTATTAGGCCGGCTTTACTTGTAACACATTTTCATCTTATCAAACACAATCTTACACAGAAAGATGATTTACTTTGGGTTCCAGTCATAAAAGGTGTTTCTGGATCAGTTCAAGGTGCCATGTGCTCATGAATATGTTAATTGGAGGCAAAAATAACTGGATCTTGTTTTAGTAATTAAGCTCTGAGATGCTTGATAGATTATCAAATAAAACCCCTGACACTGATGAAATCCTCTGATTATTGTGCAAAAGTTACTCTCTCTAAATATTGTCTTCCCTATTAGTGTTTTTTTTGTGATGGTTTCATCTCAGAGCCTTTTGCTTCTTGGAAATTCTGTGGAGCGCAACAAGCTCAGGAAAATAAATTATTATTATTATTATTTTTCATTTTGAATCAAAAGTCATCCATTAACAACTAATGAGTCATAATCTTTCTTAGCAGACTACTCCATCCTTATTAGGCATATTCTCAGGAGTGTTCTGCAATGGAACGGTCCAAAATAACTTATTTGAAAGCTCATAAATCAAATATAATGTGGATTTTGTTTCTTCAAGAACTCTCCTTTTTCAAACGACTTAAACCTGATTATAACACTTCTGATAAATAATATTAGTGCTCCTAATGCTTTAAGTTACAGCTCTCAATTACACACAAATCCCTCCTTCCGATCAATTCAACATTTAACTCCAAATGTCAATTGTCTTTTTTTTCTTTTTGTACAAATATTTTATAAGTTTGACTGAAGCATCACATACTGTATGGGGAGGAGGAGAATGACACAATGAAAATGTAAATAATGAATCAGTTTTCTAAACAACTGCATAAATAAATAAAGCACTACTGCCTTTCAGCACCTAATCTCTACTGACTCAGTGACAATAAATATGCAAAATTCCCAACTGGCATTGAGCTCTAAAAGCACAGTGACCCGTCCAACATTTCTGGGCTGAATGTAGAACTCAGGGCCACAGATGACCCAGAAAAACAGATGAGCTCAAACTCAGCACCAATGTGACAAAACACCATCCACTACAACCTCCTAAATCAGACACAACAAATAATACACAAGGGTTGAGCAGAAACTAAATATCACTGCAAAAAATACAGATGCATCACAATTTCCCCTAGTGAAGTAAAATTTTATTTGTACACTCACATGAGCCCTACTGCATGCAAACAATATAAATCAAATGATATTACTGTCAGTATATGAGTAGTATCTGAACTATAATAGTTCAGATGATTAAACAGTGTTATTGGTTAACATAAATCAACATAAATCAACATATGCTTAATACAAAAACTATCATCAATCACTTTAATTTAGTATTTTACTCTTCTTTTACAGGACAAATGAACCCCTAAAGTTGAGCTGAGAAGTTTTGTAACGCATGGCGAATTAGAAATAACAAATTAATAATAAAGTTATAATAATAATAATATAACATAATAATAACAAAGTTAAAATAAAAATTCCTCTGTGGGAAAAAACAAATTTACAAGGCAAACAAAAAATTTCTTAAAAGAAGTAAAAATTGGATCTTTGTTTTAACGTGATCTGCGATCATGTTATTAACAGAACTGGTATCATGAACCATATCTGAACCATCTCCATTGTGAAGCCCTATTGATTATATACCCTTAAATCTTGAACTATGGTTTTATTACATATATTAAAAGTGTATCAACCATGTTTTTTGGTGTATTTACTTGTATGACCACCATTTTACCATGGTTAAACTGGTTAGTGTAGCAAAATTGATTAACTATGAGAAAAAACACGTTTTTGTAGTAAAACAGTGGTTACTTTAGTTTATATGGTATCTAAATATGCTATTGTTTATTATTTAACTAGCTGTTTTTATATTAATGTTACTAAATGTTAGCTAAAATGTTACCTATTTGTGTTTAACATATTGAATTAAAGTATCTGAAATAAAACATGAGTGTTATTTGTGTTGGGTGTGGAGTTATTATTTTCAAAAAGTACATTTGTAGCTTACCATAGATTTTAAACGGCCATGTTTTCGATAACACGCGACCCCGTTAACGTTACAGCGTAACAAAATTTACAACAACGCTAATGTTTACTTTACATTTGACGTAATGTAGTTTACACGAGAAGTGACATACATATAACCACTATAATGTAAAGCAGACAAGTAAAACTATGAACCATTAAATCAAAGTTTGACACACAAACAGGCAAAAAACACACAAAACATTCACTCTCTAATAATAAAGTGTAAACCGCGAACATCATTTTCAGTTTCTGAGGTGTGTGTTTCCAACCTTTGACTCCTGCTGGCTGATGGATGAGGGGGACTGAGGCTCCCGGTGGTCCCGCTCGTTCTCCTTGCCCATCGTGTCCTCCTGAATCATGTTCGCTGGCGGAATCATGCCGATAACAGTTCAACAGCACCAATCTGTCGGGTACGTCTGGTGCCAGTCGCACTTTACATGTTGAGTTGAGCTTGAAGTTCTGAACTGGCGAACGCGCTGAGGATAACAGGTCTGAATGCACACAGTCGCACTCGCCTATCGACTTTCCATCGGTTTGTTCATTGCATAGTGGAGACGCAGACAGTCCGCTCCAGATCTGCTCTCTTCATTAGAGTCAGGATCGTCCGTCCAGCAGACTGACTGGATCTGACTGTCAGCCTGTGGATCAGCCAATCACAACCCGCTAAAGGAGGAGTTCAGCTTTGATGGATTCCGTTGCTTTATTTTTCAGTGAGCAGACTTTGGTGTCTCTAATCTTATTCACATCCAACAATAAAGAAATAGTGATTCTAAAAAAAAGTTATAATATTTAGTTACTCTTTCTTTCTTTTCAGTTTTGGATTGAATGTTTGTCCAGTGTAATTTATGGTGGTTTCATAATTAGGCATAAATAATTAGAGGCATTCAAAACAAAAAGAATTTAAACATTTAAGTGTATGTGACATGTATATATATATATATTTTCATATTTTCCATAAAAAAATATTTTTATATTTTCCAATTTTAAATTTTTTTATAGTAAATTCTTTGTTGTTCAAAACTCCATTTGTGTCTATTAATTCTATAATTGCAGGTACATTTGATTAAGTCGTTATATATATATATATATATATATATATATATATATATATTGTATTTTTCAAGATTTGTCAATGTCATTTTTACCTATTGTCATGTTTCAATGATTTGTTACCCATTGTCATAGATCACTAGATCTTATAGGCTATAACAAATCATATATTTGCCAAAACTGTCTTATATAGCTTAAAATCATGATTTCGTGTTTATGAATTAGTCAGGGTACATCAGTGTTCATTATGTACAACTGTGTAATTAAAATTGCTGTTTTTTTTTTGGTATATTTATTTTATTTATAAAAGCCACAACAGAATTTATTTCAATTCATTTTTGTTTTATAGAAATGTGAGTCCATAAATAGTCATAATCAACTATCTTATCACACATACTTTGCCTTTAAACTGATGAAATTAGCTCCCACAACTATGTAAGATACAGGAGCATTTTGATTTAAAAAGCTTTTACACCAAGAGCTATTTTGTAAAATGTAAAATTATTACCACAAGTTTAACAGGAAAATGGCATTTATCACTGATCACACAGTGAGCTGTTTAATAAAAGTCTTTTAATCACCATTTCATAACTGCCACATGTTCTTGCCATTTATGCTAGCAAGCTTTCGAATAAAAAATAGTCAAATCTGTTATCATTAGGTTATAGTAACAGTGTTGAAATTGATGTGATTTAGTTACAAAATATTAATATTAATTTATTCATTTTCTTTTCGGCTTAATCCCTTTATTAATCAGGGGTCGCCACAGCGGAATGAACCGCCTAATATTAATTATACTTGATGTAAAGAAGCCACCTGCATAACTGTGTAAAGATGCCATATGCAACACACTTTGGAGCATCCAGGAGCTTTGCATATTGTAAACATCCTTTAAAACACGTCACATTCTGTTTTGTCAAGGTTGTTGATCTGATTAATTCCCATCATTATTTAATTAGTCTCACCATATGTGGGATATTCTACTGCATCAATATCCTATGAGCTGCTGGATCCTGGGCTCACAAACATTGTACCGTTTTCATTCATTCTAAAAATCTCCTCTGTCAAAACCAGTTAATCCCATCATTTATTTTTTACAGATTTGGCAAAAAATAAGCACAAATGACCAACTTAATGTGTTACAATGACATCAGATGAAGAAAAAAAATATCCATCAGTTGTGATGGCAACAGATGGCATCTCATTTATATGAGAGAAAGAATAAGAGAGCAGTGGAGGAGAGCGAGGAAGGGCTGTAATTTTCACCCCCAGCTGCAGAAGAGGAGTGAAGGCCACGGGGAAGGAAAGCAGGGTCTTAATTATAGAGGACAGAAGGATTTTACTCTATTAGTTAGTTCAAGATATTGCACAGTGACACTAAAATTTACCAGCATCACCATCTTTTGGAGATTTCAACTTTTAATCCGTCTTAGTCTGACTAAATCTAAAATGTCTTAATAGGCTACATATGCCAGACACACACTCTTAAAAATACCATTTGCAAATTTGGGCTTATGCATTGATGTCATGAAAAAAACAGTTTGGGTTTCCAATATTGTTCAATATTTGGGTAAAGAGTTCTTAAAAGATACATATTTTCTTACTGTGAACATTTTAATAGTCCAAGAGTAATTTTCCCTACTATGTATATCATTGACTACTGATTTTCAACATTCTTCAAAATATCTTCTTTTGTTTTCAACAAAAATAAAGAAAAACATAAAGGTTTTTAATAAATAATTTGTCTGTAAATTTTCCTTTTTTTGGATGAACTAAGGTTCTTCATGCAACCTTTAATGACATCAGTGTTATTTTTTTATGGTTTGTGGCAATTAATCTTTAAAAGAATACCTTCCCCAACTTAGGTTGTCTATGACTGCCTGTAGATTAATATTTTTCTGAAGGGCTCTGGAGGTTTTTGCCAGAAAAATCTAAACGGTATGACATTTATGTATGCTATTTATGTAAGAACCTCTTTTCCTTACGACCTATGAAATGAATGCTTAAAATGTTCAGCATAATGATGAAAAAGCCATTCTGAACAGTAATGCCAATGTTTTATGCAAAGAGAAGTGATAAATGCAAGGTATATATAGTCTAATAGTCTCTATAATTCATCTGTTCACTGTCAGTAAATTGCTGCAAAAGTGTTTCTTACTTCTTTTTCTAATTAAAGAATGAAAAACAAATTTGCTGTCAGTATATCAGGGCATTAAATCATGTTCAATCTCGAATGCTACACCTACACAAGCACCAGCCTCACTAATAACAAAGGTTTCTGGATTAGCTTTTTTAAAGAGAAAGAAGTAGTTAATTCAGAGTCCTTCGTAGGTTAAGCCAATCACAGCAAGGTCATGTCAATTCTACAGCAGCAAGCCCATTTTGGACCAAGGAAATCTAGTACTTCTTCAATCAGAATCAAACATTTGAATCATGATGTACTTTTCAGACTAATGGATTTCATCAGCTGTGAACAAGCTTCAGCCTTTTTCAGCTCATTCATCCCTGGTCTAAAATAAGCATTTTATCTGTTGGTAACATGAAAGCACTGCTCAAACATTTTCCCCAGTGTTGAGAAAATAAAATGATTCAATGAATCAAAAAATAGAAGCATGAAAAATAATTTGTGATCCACACATTTCCTTATGTGCGCTCACCTTAAAATAGTGTCATTCTGACTCTAAATATAACTATGGCTCACGCTATATATGGATTCAACAATTTCTTGTCATCCATTTTACCTCTGATCCTTGCTAAGCTTAGCAACTGTGAATAATAGACTATGGTAATTGCGCTTGCTGCCTGTTTGTCTGATGACTCAACATAAAAACACACAGATACAGACAGACACACAGACAGAGATCCACTATGACACTGAATATTCAATAACATCCCACATAGTGTGACAGTGCATTCAATAAACAGGAGATAATCGGGACAGTGTCTCGATTTTCTGATGTGTACAGTATCGCAATGTCCATGTTATCCTAAACACACTCCTGAATATTGCACTTATACTCATTCTCAAATCAGTTTAATGGGATGTAAAAAATGTAAGTCATTTGATTAGATTTCATGCCAGTTTAGGGCAGAGCCTCACTGAACTGTCACTCTCCCTCCATCTACTCTTGAAACAAAAACAGGGAAATTTTAAACTCTCAGTGTAAGGATCTGATGAAACTGCTTTCAGGATTTTTCCATCTGTTCTTTTCGAAGCTCCACATGAATCATGGAGTCGCAAACATAAAAGCCGCTCAAGATTTGTTAAAATGCCTTCAAGGGAAAACACACACATACATACACAACACAACACAACACACACCTCTGGCGGTAATGACATTTTACTCTAATCGTTTTCACCAGGCTGGGAGATGAAACAGGTCGCCATGCTCATGCTCTGAACACTTCTGATTGAAACTACATCAAAGCGGAGAGCAGAAAACAAGAACATTTTAAGATAAACACACAAATATTAAATGCCACACACATAACTAGATGCCAACAGAGCACAGATTGCAAATTGCATACCTGTGCAACAGTTTGATATAAGTTTGCAATACTTTCTAGAAAAGAAAACAGCTTGTTTGCTTCAGAAATATATTAAAGCAACTATAAAATAAGTGCAAAAAAGTAAACACAATCAATCAGGTAACACTTAAAGAAAGTGTAGAGTTTCAAAGTACAACCAGAAACAACCATAAACATCTCAAGCCCAGCACACAACCAGTACACAATGCAATTTCAATGAGCATTAAAAATACGCACCAAACAACTACGACACACGGTTATAGAAAGTTAAACACAATACTACAACCACAACACACCATGTCCTCTAAAGCAGATGATGATCGAGCCTGTCGCAGGATGAGAGATCTAATGAGAAAGAGTTTCTGTAGAAGGCAAATCAGTAATGACTAGCTCCACAAGAGGGCGCTAGAGATGTGCATTCATTAACGAGGAACACAGTCCAAAGACTTATCGCTCTAGAGCTGTACATCGACTCATATCTGCATTTGTTGAGTAATTCCCTTCAATAAATTGTTTTAGGAGATTAACAAAATAATGACTCCTCACACGTTGTAAGCAATTTGTTTCACAAAGGGCATGAAATTAAACAGCTTAGATGCTAAACTGAACTCAATATGAACCCAAAACAAGCCGCCCACACGGTGAACAGAGTCCTCTAGTGCCACAGTTAGATAGACTGAACAGCGGGAAAACTCGGGAATGTGCTAAATGGATTTCCTGAGAAGTTCTCCAGAGCATTAGTACCAATTAAACCACCCCCTAATGAGGGATTTAAGCCAGCATCCCAGCAGGAAAGAGAGCACTGGAGGAAAGGGGGCTGGAAGTCATGACTAACACGGTTCAACATTCTTCAGGTAAAGTTCAATGCTTTCAAAAGCCATCTCTGGTTCCTAATGTGCTGTTTTCTTCTGGCAGCATGTTTGTAGATACCCCTGCTGATAAATAACATAAAGTGGGTTTCTATTCTATATTGACCAGTAAAGGAAGCAGGTTTGCAGATCATCAATATAGAAAGGGGGAATGCTGAGCCCACTCCAGTTCAGTTTGCTTAGACTGTAAGCCAGTTCTAAGTAGCATAAACCAGACTTGAATTCACGTGGTTTATGCAGGATTTTTCAGAACAGACATGTGGGCTTTGTGCTCTGGGCCTCAGGGTCTTTTGAATCTCTGAATCCCTGGAGCAACAAAAGTGCAAACGGTTTGGACATAAAATATCCATCCATTTTACAGAGTTACCAATAGTAGTAATAGTAACTTTTAAAGATTTAAAGTGATGTTGACATCAAAATTGATGACCCGTCAGTCACATTAGATTGCAGAAAATACAAACAATGATCTGATGATCCATTAAATGTAAACCTGGACAAAATAAATCCTGTCTTGTATTATTTCTTGTTCAAGAAGCCATTTTCACTTAGATGAATGACAATAGGAAAGATTTTGACTTTTTACCTCCCAGACAGACCAGCTGTCAACTTTGAGGTTGTTTATTGATAATAAGCTTTTGTTTGCATGCATCCAAGGTCAGAAAACACAAACCTATCAAAGAGTCTAGAATATTTGTTCATTGTAATATGCAGTCTTGTACTTTAGTCTTTTTTTTCAGAATTTTAAATACTTTATTGCCTTAAATCAAAGTTTGTATTTATGGGACTCAATTTGTACTCAAATGTACAGAAGCTGGCCTCACAGTGGCGCAGTGGGTAGCACGTTCGCCTCACAGCAAGAAGGTCGCTGGTCGCTGGTTCGAGCCTCGCCAGTTGGCGTTTCTGTGTGGAGTTTGCATGTTCTCCCTGTGTTGGCGTGGGTTTCCTCCGGGTGCTCCGGTTTCCCCCACAAGTCCAAAGACATGCGGTATAGGTGAATTGGGTAAGCTAAATTGTCCGTAGTGTATGAGTGTGAATGGGTGTGTATGGATGTTTCCCAGAGATGGGTTGCAGCTGGAAGGGCATCCGCTGCGTAAAACATATGCTGGATAAGTTGGCGGTTCATTCCGCTGTGGCGACCCCAGATTAATAAAGGGACTAAGCCGAAATGAAAATGAATGAATGAATGAATGTACAGAAGCTGTCACTGGGGCAGTACCGTTTCTAAAGGTACAATTTTGTACCTAAATGGTCTATATTGATACCTTAAAGGTACAATAACTTTCAAAAGGTATACTATTTTTATATTTTTAGGTATGAATCTTTAAGTTATGAATAAAGATAGTTTAGGTACAAGATCTTTTAGGGCGGTAGCCTTTTGAAAGGATACCGTCCCAGTGACAGCTTTTTAAATTTTTTTTGGTTTGGCTTTTAACTCTTTGATGAATCCTTTTTTTACATATGAAAAAAGAAAGATACTTCTAGAACCAAAGCTGCTAAACTGTATATCTGTATGTTTCATGCATTTATCCAAAGACTTTAAGAGACCTGCTATTATTAAATTTCCGATTTTATTTTACAAATCCAAATCCAGATACACACAGCACTGCACTGGTTGCTTGTGTACGTATATTGCATTTTGTCATTACCTATAATACAGGCAAATTAATGAAGCACATCTTATCAGAGTACTGAGTCTGGACGTAAAGAACGATGTTTCCTCTTGTCTGGGGAGCGCAAGCAGGGCTCTGACGCACAATGAACCCCTAAGACCGCTCTGCTTGTTCAGGCCATCGCTAATGAGACTGGAGCTAAAAACAGCGCACTGTGTGTCTACCAGAGGGACATCCTTTCTGTAACACATATGTTCCTGGCAGAGGCTTATTCACAAACTTGTATCCATGTACACATGCAACAGCTTGGATCCATCTGTGTAGTTTGTGAAGTGGCAATTTATCCTGTGTTTTTAATTCCTTTGTTTGCCACCTTTGGTGTTGACTGGGAAATCCTTGAAACAAAAAACAGCACTTTTTTCTTTACAATAAAGAAATATAGAAAACAGCTCATAATTAAGTTAAATTGAATGCACTGATAAATTGAATAAATTGAAATGCACTGGTTGCTTTTGACCCCCAGTGCACTTGCATACGTAAAAACAAGCTGTACATTTAAATTGATTTTGACTTCATGATGTTTTTTGTTTTTTTTGTTTGTTATTTCATAAGTTTTCATTAAACATCTGCATGCAATGGCCCCCTATAGAATGAGCGTAAGATATTCTGTTTTAATGGAGCAGATAAAGTGAGAGCCTCAGTTGCTCATTAATGGAACAGCATGACTGTAAACATTATGCATCCAGAATTAGACTGTAATTCCTGGTTGCGTTTTGCTTCTTGTGAAATATTATGCAGCTATCAGATAAATAAATAGCACAGAGGTCGGATAAGGCTGATTTATATCTATGGATTAGTGGGATCTGTGAGAGCTGTGATTCTCCATTAAGGGGCTGAGGCCTACTAGGGGCTTTCAGCAAACTTCAATAAATTATTAATAATGCATTCATCTAATTCTGGTTTAAAATTATAATGCAAAAATCAAAATTGTGAGAAATAATCCCACAATTGTAGAATATGAAGTCACATTAGGAGAGATTATTGTTCAATTAGGGCGACACGGTGGCTCAGTGGTTAGCACTGTCGCCTTACAGCAAAAAGGCTGCTGGTTCAAGCTGGTTATCATGAGAAATAAAGTTAACAATAACGAGATTTAACGTAAAAGTAGAAGTAGTTATGTAAAATGCCATTTAACTTTTTAAAAAGTCAAAATTATTTAAAAACGTTAAAGAATTGAAAGAAAAATCTGAAATTATTGAATGTAAAGAAATCAACACTTTTTACTTATCTTCCTTTTTTCATATATTTTTCAGGTTTTTCTTTGCTGTGTCCATTACAGGGCATCTTAACTACACCAATACAATAACAGAGCTGTATTCTTTACATGTCACTTCTCTAAATGGATCATTTATCTGAATTAAATGTATCGGTTACGGATGACACCGCAGCTATTGGAAAACTTTAGTCCTGATGAACCAGTGCCTTAATGGTGTTTATCAATTTGAATTGCTGATCTAATCTGTCTGGCTTCAGCACGGATGCAGTGAAACATAAAGATGATCGTATTTTTTGCTGCAGTTTGTGTAGTTTCTGAGTTTTTTTTGTTACTTACTTGACATGCTTGTGACATTTCTTATTCAGTTTTCTGGTTCAGTTTGCATTTGAAGCCTGATTTGTAGTTCACATATTTCACTGGAGGATTCCATCCTTCTGTATATAAATATTTCAAATGCTTTGCATCGGCTTTACCATTGGTACATAAACACACGAGTGTTACACGGTTATAGGCATGTGTGTATGTTGGAAGTGAGTGGGTGACTATGGGTACAATTACATAATGATGCTGCTGGAAATTTTGTTGCAGTTTCAGTCGGTTTGTTAAAGATCAAAGCACATCTGTCAGCTCTAATGGAAAGACTGACTCATGAAACTGCTGAAATGTTTTAAATAATTTTTTCAGAAATTCTTCAACATTTCTTCACATGATTTCTAAAACCATATTACGCAACTATTTTTAACCACCCATGCCCCTTCAAAAAAGTAAAACATGACTATAAAAAGCATTAAGTATATTTATGTTTATAGAATATTTTATATAATTTGTTATTTTGTATATAGACTATTCTGCATATGTTTCAGAAGTTATCAGAATATATATGTAGATTTGAGAAATCACTTTAGAGCAATGCATGTAACTCCATTCTTCATATTTGAAGCTGTCATTACAGAAAAAAGCCTTTAATACAAGGTATACATTTTAGTTGTTTAATACCTTCTCATTGTGTCACAATGTTTTGTTTTGTTTATATGTTTGGATTGTTCGGGATTTTACAGAATTATGAGTCCATTTCATATCAACAGCTCCTTTAGAAATATATTTACCATGAAAAATCATGACGCGTTCATTACTTATTTTACCTGCTATTCAGTGGTGTAAAACAGTGTTTGCCCCTTTACTGATTTATTATTTTTTGCATGTTTATCATACTTTAATGTCTCAGATCGTCAAACTAATTTAAATGTTAGTCAAAGATAACACAAGTAAACACATACAGTTTTTAAATGAAGGGAAAACAAAATCCAACACTACATAGCCTTGCTTGAAAGGGCTGTGTGTTTGAAAGACAGTTGCGTGCTTGTTTGAAAAGGGCATGTCCAGCTATCTGTTGGTAACATCAAGATGAAGTAAACTTGTGTTCTGCAGCAGGATAATGATCCAACACACACCAGCAAGTCCACTTCTAAATGGCTAAAAAACAACAAAATGAAGACTTTGGAGTGGCCTAGTCAAAGTCCTGATCTGAATCCAATTGAGATGCTGTGGCAGGACCTTAAAAGGCATGCTCCAAAACCCTCCAATGTGGCTGAATTACAATAATTCTGCAGAGATGTGTGGGCCAAAATTCCTCCACGTCACTGTAACTGACTCATTCCACGTTATCAAAAAAATGCTTGATTGCAATTGTTGCTGCTAAAGGTGCCCAATCAGTAATTAGCTTTAGGTGCAAACACTTTTTCACACAGGGCTATGTATTTTGTTTTGTTTTTTCTCCTTAATAATAATACACAGTATATATACACAGTAGCAAAATATATTTATTGGTTTTAGTTTCATTGTTCACGAGTCTGTCCTCTTCCATTCCTTCAATCTTTCAAAAAAACCAGTGCCAATATCTTTCAGAGATAAATGTGACACTTTCAGGAGGCACTTGATGATGCCATCTAAACATCAGATCAGCCTGAAACTTCATGGCAAGCTTTGATCTTCTAGAGGTCTGTTGTTTTCAAAACTCAAACAATAAAACTCTCCAAGCCAGTATTAACAACATGCCAAGTCTCCGTCTGTCTCCCACTCTTCCTCATATGTATAAAGGCAGATGGCTGGACTGAGACATGAAAGAATATTTAATTACGCAACTGGCTACAAAAGGTGTGAGAGTTAAACTGAAGCGTATGCATTTATTAAAGGCAAGAAAAAAAACTGTTTCAAGATCAGAACACAGTCCAATACAGCACAGACCCGTGAAACTAGGACATGTAGTATGTTTTCCAAACACTGACTGTTGACGTCTCTTAATATAACACACACCTCCACATCAAACACATATCTGCTAACAACACGCATGGAAAGCTTTGAAAGACAGGGTTTATCGGTTCTATTTAGTGCACAAGACAAACCTGTCTGAGACTGTTGATATCTCCTAATATAACACACACACACACACACACACACACTGCATCGAACACATATCAGCTAAAACACATCTGGAACGCTTTGAAAGACAAAGACTATTTATCGCTCTATTCAGAACAGAAGCCAAACCTCTTTATCCTCCTATCCACATGTGTGCATGGCTACAGTTGTCTTTTAAAGCACAAAGAATATGTTTGCATGGATTGTGGTCTGTGTTTTCGAAGCGATAGTGTCTACAAGACCCTGAACAGTCAAGGACATATAGATAAAACACACTGAATTCTAGCATGCAGAGAATAAACCACTTGTACAGCTGTAAGGATGCAGGATAGAAAAGTATGTTGTGTGGTGTGGCTATAAGCAAAGGAAATTGATTATGAAGGTCATTGACTGTAAAAAATACAAATAAAAACACAGATTACTTAAGGACAAATACATCGGAGATCAATTCACAGTAAAAAATAACACTTGCCTGTATATAATTCACTGGTACTTTCAGTTTATTTACAATTGTATAACAAATGATTAAAACTTGCATTAAGGAAACTTGATATCTGTTCACTTTTGATGGGACTTTTATTAATCATTTTAGGATATCTTTTTAAATACCCATGATTCACAAGCTACAGCCAACTAATAATTAACCAATATTTTGAACAGCATAATGAAAATTCTATTATTTTCTAATTATCATTTTTAATTACAATCTATATTATCAGCATAAAGGAGTGAAAGTTAAGAATATAATTAATTTAAAATAGCAACAAAAATTATAATAATAACAAAACAAAAATGTCGGGTTTTTTTTTTTTATGACAGGAAACGACAGCAGTATGGGTCAACATAAATGATAATGCAACAAAATTTGCGATATTTAATGAGGAGCTAAAATGTTCTTTTTCCCGTGTAAAAGGAATGTATTTTGGTTAGAAACATACAAGTGAAGAATTGTAAGTGTTTGCATATAATATAATATTCATTCATTCATTTTCTTTTCGGCTTAGTCCCTTTATTAATCAGGGGTCGCCACAGCGGAATGAACCGGCAACTTATCCAGCATGTTTTACGCAGCGGATGCCCTTCCAGCTGCAACCCATCACTGGGAAACATCTACACACTCTCATTCACACACATACACTACGGACAATTTAGCCCAATTTGCATATAGGGCTGCACGGTGTCGCAGTGGGTAGCACGATCGCCTCACAGCAAGAATGTCGCTGGTTCGAGCCTTGGCTGGGTCAGTTGGCATTTCTGTGTGGAGTTTGCATGTTCTCCCCGTGTTTGCGTGGGTTTCCCAGATTAATAAAGGGACTAAGCCGAAAAGAAAATGAATGAATGAATTTGCATATAATTATTATTTCTATTTATATTTACAAGTGTAGTTTGGAATTTAATTAATGTTTTCAATGAGATCTTATTGTATATGCAAGCTGTACATTCTCAATCCTTTGTGATTTTCAACAGAAATCTTTTTTGTTATTCCATAGAACATGAAAAATGGATCACAGTGTATTCAAACATATGAACAAACTGTGTTTCTCTGTGAAGAAACTCTCCCGCTGATGACGTCTTGCAGTGTGCAACCGTGAAAGAACATGCAAAAATGCTAAATGTATTATTTAAAGACTTCTGCATTTTTCATACGGAGCGTGCCTTGGTAATGTCTTTTCTTCTGGGCCCATTATACTTCTTACATAGGCCTCTGCACCACTACTGCCACATTTAAGTCTGTCTGTTTCTAAGGAAATTGTTTTATTGGTTTGTCTCTGTGCTTCAGGTATGTTTTAATAAAGGAAACTGCATGTTGAATCACCAGCTCCTCATTATGAGAGAAAATGACTACGTTGGTAACACAAGTCAATCCGCAAAAAAAGACATGTCAAATATAAAACATTCTGGTCTTATATAAAAACACAGATGTCAAAAAGGGTTTCTAGTTGCTTTAAGGTTAGTTCAAACTTGAAATGAAATTTCTGAAACTTCCTAAAACCATAAGAAATGATTTATAACATTTTCATAACACACATGAAGATATATTTTAAACAAATCTGTAAGATGTTCCAACCCATCAGTCTGTTCACTAAGAACTTTGATGCTTTAAAACAATAATAAAGAAATAAATGAAAAAAATCCATTTGAATTGAGTAGTTTAATCCAAGCCTACTGAGGAAACAGTCACGTTCTTTGTTGCAGTTTTATTTTGCACTTGTAAAAAGCATGGTTCTTCCAAAAGTTCTTTAACAGTTTTATTTAGATCCATGTTGCCCTGAAGAAACAATTTCTTTGTGATGTTTGTGCTCTCGCCTTTTAGTTTTTCAAATCTGTAACTGTCAAAGCTCATTATTATTATCCAACTACACAGACTGTCAGCACTCTCTCGACATGTGGA
The DNA here is from genome assembly GCA_903798125.1 of Danio choprae. Classification (NCBI taxonomy): domain Eukaryota; kingdom Metazoa; phylum Chordata; class Actinopteri; order Cypriniformes; family Danionidae; genus Danio; species Danio choprae. The sequence continues at coordinate 4,828,496 of CAIGQW010053273.1, read as the reverse complement.
TGATTTATTTTTCTAAATGCCAATACATTGATACATTCTAACTTTCAGATTGTAACTGGATTCCATACTCCTCATAATCTGCTCATAATCTCTCTATCACTGCTTAGTATGACACATTTATTTCAATGTTCTGTAATTTAAGGTCTGAAAATAGGTTTTCAGGAGCTGGTCAGACAGCTTTCCTCAAAATAAAAGACACCTGAATTTAATCCCATTTGACCGGCGTGTAAAAATGTAAACATGTTTCAACATGTAGATTAAGTACCCGGAAAATGATCTGTGAAACCTTCGAGCAACAGGCTAAATTATTGTGTCAATGTCACGCAAAGGTCAATATTCATAGTCAAACAATGCCACTGTGTCACTGGACTCTATTAAACAAAATCTCCACAGGCGTCTAAAAATCCTCTCCGATCTAAAATAGACAGAATCTGCTTTCCAGAGGTGAGGTGTAATAAAGTAGGCCAAGGACTGCCACAGAAAATAGACTGAACACTGAAATTGGCCTGGATCAAATCAGGTCTTTGCGAAAAAATTAAAAAAAGGAGGCTAACTAGAATCTTCGAAGTCACGGGCATCCCTGAGGAGTAATGAGGGTCCCTGAGCTCTGATAGGTGCAGGAGATTCAGTAGTAGAGGTGGAGCGGCCTCATATTTTCCCTGTCAGGACGCTGAACGCAGATGCTAGCTGGCGTATTTATCAGGTGTCAGAATCACAGAAAAAAAAAAAAAAACTATTTTGTTTTAGCAACCGGGAATGTACAGTTTATTATCTGTTGCATTCAGAGAGGATCATGGGACTTGATAAACCATTCAAACTTTAATCCTAAAATGACTGAAAATACAAACCACTTGTGAGTGCTACCGTAAATAATGAAATGTATTGCTACCAATAGCAAAACTTCAAAATCAGGTAACACCTAAAATTAAATAGATTCACACTTTTAAAGAGATAGTTTATATCTGTAGTCATTTACTCACTTTACTTGTTCCAAACCTGTTTGATGTTCTTTCTTCTGTTGAACACAAGATATTTTGACGAAAGCTGAAATCCTTAACCATTATTTACTATTGCTATAGTATGTTTTTCCTACTAAGGAAGTCAATGGTTACAGGTTTTCATCCTTCTTTAAAATATCTTCTTTTGTGTTGAACAGAATAATTAACTGTTATTAACTGTTAATTAAAGTATGATCTCATTCAACATTCCTAATCTTACCCAATAACTAAACACACCTATTACCTTCCTTAAAAATGTTTAACAAAGGTTATTTACTTAAAAAGCAAATTAGTAGTTCATTGAACTAAAAGTCTGAGTTAATGGTTAGTTCATAGCGAAAATTCTAAGTTAAATTTAAACACGGTTAATATTGTTGGTATATGCATGATGTTTGTGGTTTTTCCATGTTTAAGTTTTTATAAAAGCATCTGTAGAGTAAGCCTTTTAGGGCTTGTTGTTGTTCTTTTTTGATCAAGCAGCCAATTAAATACGTTTTTACAATAGTGCACGCTTGTTACAGCATATAAACAATACCCCATGATGACAAAGTAGGACAAGAATGGGGCAGATAAACAATCAATGATCACCATTTACTGTGGAGCTCTATGATCTGTTTTAGATTATGGATGAATTATTTATGGATCTGCATTAGTCAGTATGCTTAATAGGTGAGATGTTATTCAAGCACAAGCATTGAGATGCATTACAGTTGCGATTAAAACAACTCCAACCTCAGCCAGGAAACAGGAGAGTCTACATTATAGACACGAGACTTCAAAAAGTACCTGTTGCTCATGGGTTCAACTTAAAAGGGCATAAAACAGCTCATCCTACAAAACAAAGGGGCGTACACAAAAGAATACACAAAGGAATATATATTCATCAAAATGTACCTTTTGTACACGTGAATCTGCAGTGAGCAACACAGAAAAAAAAATATTGAAAGAAAAATAGGTTTAGAAAACTGTTTGTGCTGTTCAGAACTGATTTCTAATTTATTCTTAAATGTTGTTTATTCCTTTGATGGGAAAGCTGAATTTTCAGTAGTTATTAGCGTCAAATGATCCTCCAGATATCATTAAAATATGCTGCCTTGGCCGTTTCTGTGGAATTCATGATATTTTCAGTTGTTTTGATGTAAGCTAATGAATAATAATAATAATAATAATAATAATAGAAAAAGACTTTTGTAGTCACTTTTAGCCAATTTAATGCATCACTGCTGAATACAACTGTATATTTTACATTTGTCGAAACTGTAGAAAATGGCGCGCCCGTGTGGCTGCTGATCGTCACGACACCATTGAACAAAATTGAATGCACTATAATAACTTTAACCATTTATTGTTTTCCTGTCTTACGCACAAACAACATACAGACAGAATTCCCTTATTTGACAAACGGCAAACACGCAATTACACAAGATTCTGTCTTCTAAAAGAAACAATGGAACCGCCAACGCTGATCTCAATGCAAGCAAATCTGAAGAGTTTACTCTGGTTCAGCCTTGAAATGAAACCCAGCATTCAGAATGAAAGAGCAGCTCATACACACACACGTTTACCCGTTACTCTGACGGGTACAGGAACATATGCTAGTATGTTCAGTGCATGATATAGCAGTTTCAATTACAGCTCTTTTATCATTAATGATGACTTTAATCAGATTCATATACGAATAGAACTCTGATATGAAAATAGTTATACTGTAAACTAGTGCATGAACTATTGGTAGTTGTGGCTCTGAAACAAATAATGAAAATAACTAAATAACAAGGCTAGATAACTGTGGAGTAACACATCATATCAGACAGGTAAGAAAAGGCTGCAAGCAGGTCCAAACAAGAATGTGAAAGCACATTTTGGGTTTGATTCCCACTTGTGAGTGAGTGTTCATGGCACAAAAGCTGTGCATTGGTTTAAAACGACTGCTTGTTACACATTGCAAAACGAAAAAAATAAAATCCTTCATCATCATATAAAACATGAGGCATCCACAAAACTGGCTTATATCACACATGCTATTCAGATGTACACAAACACTTACAACCTGTCTGACACACGCAATAAAAAACAAAACAAAAATAGCTCTCTCAATGTACTTGCTAAAGGAAAACCACACACGCGTTATAAACTCATGTAACAGTACCACATCAGTCTTCTGGCAAAATATACACGCTTCAAAAAGGGAATATCACAGAGCGCTAATTACAAGTGAATGTAATCTTGAAGTCTTCGGTGCACATGCACACACACAAAAACCCTTTAAATAGAAGAACATCGTCTTGTTTCATCTCAAAATGGAAAGTCAGTGTGTTAGCGCAACATCAGGTCACTCGTCAGAACAGCTTCAAGTATAACAGGGTTGAGAATGAGGGAACGTGTAAGGCAAGAGATACGCTTGTAAAGCTTCAAACTACACGTCTACAAAACTGGGCTCTTCCGGGAATCTTCCATGGTTTCGTGGCTTGAATAACATGGCGTGAAATTTGGATTATTAAAGGATTTGGGAAGTAGTGCTGGATTGGAGGTCGAGTGATCTGCTGTGTATAAAGGCTATCATTATGGACCCTTATTTACACACGCACACACATGTTGGTGTGGGTGTGTGTGTGTGTGTGTGTGTGTGTGTGTGCACGAGTGTTGAAGAGAGCTTCATCAGTGTCAGAACTTCAGCCATGTCACCACCAGTGTGGGAGCACTGAAGAATGCAGAAGATCTCAATCTATTCAGAGGCTTTATGGGGTTTCCATCGCAACAGTCCACAGGCACAGGCCTATTGAGCCAGCAGGGGAAAAAAGAAAAAAAGACTTAAGAACAGAAAAGTAGTTAAAAATTCCACGGCCATGCTTTATTCTCTTGGTTTTGTAGGTCTAAATTCGACTTTAAACCGAAGATGAGATATATCCATGAAGTTGAGCCTTACATGGAGAGTCTGCAGAGGGTTTGGGTTCTAGATTATTTCCTCATGCTGATGTCATCGTCTTTCAGGACAAATTTTTTCCTCAGTGCTTCAGATATCAGGGAGGCAGAATTTTCCTCCCTCAGTGAGGTGCATCCACGGTTATATCTAAACACACACACACCCACGATAAACACTTACTATCAATGTATATTTTTAATACAATCACCATCATCATTATAATTGTTTATTGCTATATTATAAATCAATAATTAGGATATATTAATACCTAATATAATGTTTAGTGTATGTGTATATATATTATTTTTTTTTAAATCACAAAAGATGATAATATATACACATTTTATTATTATTATTAATAATAACTATTATAATTAAATATTAATTTATAACATGAATAACACCCATTTTAACTTTACACAAAACAAAAAAAAGCATGTTTACAATAATGATAATTATAACAATATACATTTTACTGATAATAATATATTATAAATAAATAAAGGTAAATAAATGGCATTTTTTATCAGACAAACTATATATACTAGAACAACTATTTATTATTATTATGAATGATGATGATTGTTATTATTATTATTAAATATAAATTTATAATACCAATATAGCTTACTTGTTTAAAACATGTTTACAATGAGGATAATAATAATCATATACATCTTTACTGATATTATAAATGAACATTAAAAAGATAAATAAATACCTATTATTTTATTATAAATAAATGCAAATATAATCAACCAAAATGCAATAACATTATTATTTCTATAATAATAATAATAATAATCCAGTACAATTTCAGGTTATATAAATAATAACAATGTTTTAATTTGTAGTCATAAAAAAAAAAGTATTATAGAGAGAGAGAGAGAGAGAGAGAGAGAAAGAAAGATAAACAAAGATCTACTCTTATATGGTGTATAACAAAAGTCTAATACAGAAGAATAAACATTAATAACAACAATTCTAAATAACTCACACAAAAACCTGCGTAGTCGATATCATAGTGATTGAAGCAGCTCTCACCTGTCCTTGCTCATCTTCAAGCGGTTCATGTCTTTCAGCATGTCCATGACATCAGCAAAGCTTGTTGATTTGGACAGAGATACAGTGTCCTCCTCAGGCTCCCGGAAGTCCATTGTAGGGCGATCAAGATCAAACGTGGCAGATGCCGTCATGGACACTGGAGGCATTGGATCAGGCACCAGTTCGGACACGTCCTCTTCCTCCTCTCTGTCCTCTTCCTCTTCCTCCTCCTCGTCCTCCTCTGTGACATCACTAATGACAAAAGAGGCCGTGGGAGGAGCCTGGTAAGCAGCTGTCTCGAATGGAGCCATGGAGAAGCCCATACTAGTGTCATCAGGGGACAGCAGATCCGGAGTGATGGGGTTCGAATCTGAAACAGGTCAAAGTTGTTATACATCAAATTGATTACATTTCTGATGCCACAGAAAAGTCTTAAAAGTGCTTTCTAAATGCATATTTCTCTTAAGGCGAGACATGGCTGCATGAACTGAAAACTGTGCCCGCTTTCTTTCATATTGTGATGCAGTTCCTAGACAAATGGAATGTTAAATGGTAAAACATTGTTTGTTGCGAGCTGATTGGATGTAGTAAAATAGGCGTTTTATTCAGAAATATCAGGAAAAGGGTTTTGGGAGAGTTATTACAACCTCACAGACCCCTCCTCCTCACCATTTCTGTTTGTTGTCATAGTATAATATGACAGCTGGAGGGGCGTGGTTAAGTATGTTAACCACGCCCAATACCTCTGACAGACGTAATCTGAGAATTTAACTGAAAACAAACAGGAAGTGCATTTTCAGATTTAAATTTTAGATTACAAGGGCAAATAAATTTTGGACTTTTTCTTAATGACATGCACGGATGAATTGTTCACCATAAAATTAGCAATGTGAGCTAACAAAATCAATATGGTTAGTTTTGATGTCATGTGTGCTTTAGGCATTAACTTAACACAAATAAGATTTTTTTTTTAAATAAATAAAACAGCAAGCTAGACAAATGAATGAGCTTTATTCATCTGCTCAACCTGAATCTGTAGCGACGATCTTGGCGATCTGCGCTCGGAGTCGACTCAGCTCATCCTGCAACGCTGTGGTGCGGTTCAGAGCGGTCACTCCTGGTTTCCTCAATCCCTCCACGCGTCGGCCTTCTCTTCTGAAGTTGGGCACAGATGAGTTTCTGTGCATCACCAGCAGTGGCGTAGGCCTCCACTCATGCCTCAGTGGACGAGTGTCACTCCTGAAAAATATACAAAACTGTAGTCTTATTTCAGAAACTTATGTCACAATATATCAATTGTTAAATAGGCTTGGTTAAGATTTGTTAGCAGTGCGCAGTTGGCTTTAAGTGTAACATTGCACTAAGTGAGGGAACATTCATCAGTGTAAAAGACATACCTGACTCTCGCATACGTTTCCTCTTCATCATCTGCAATCCAGGCAATGTCTGCTAGTGTAGGCACCAGTGGACCATCCATTGAACGCATTGAAGGAAGGCCTGGGAGTTCCTGGACAACAAAAGAGCACAAAAAGAATCTCTTTAAAGTTACATTTTCACCCTTATGACTTCTATGGTATTTTTGATCGTTTTTAATTCATGTATATTTTTATTTTAATAAAAAGATTTTGTCAGTCTCCGTGCAAAAAACGTAGTGAGTTTATCTAAAAATGACTCTAATTCAATCAGTCTAAAGAGTAAAAAAATAATAATAATAATAATTAAATAAAGATTTTTTTTTTCAAATCCCACTTTGACTGCCCACAGGAAATGAAAGGAATCTTAAATAAGAAACATTTTTTAAATATACGTTAAATTAAATCTATATAACGTTACACAGAAAAGTATACAACAGTAGTTTTCCTGCAAAAAAAAATGCACAAATTTACTTTTTACATCTAAACAGTCAACTAATAATATCTAAATATGTTTCCAAATATATATTTTCCAAGCATAATATTTAAATTGTCATCTGATCTTTTAGATATGTCATCATTCAGATCTAAGACCTAAAATCCTGTCCAAATAAAATTTTATAATTTCATTACCACATGTAAAAGCAAATTACTATAGCATTTAATATATATAAATATACAATGCACTAAAGTTTTTTTTAACAGTTTTCCCTGGGAATAAAACCTTGGAGTTTCTAGCAGTCTACTATTTTGAACTTTAAGAAAGTTGTCAAGATTGCATATTTTATTTTCCATTCACATACCTGGAAACAAGCTCTGGGACAGGGTTTAAGAGGCAGTGTAGAGCCGATTCGTCTCACCACGCTACGAGTTGATCCATGCGGTTTATTTTGCCAAATAGGGATAACCTCCTGAGGAGCAAATAAACAGAAAATAAGTATCCTAAAAAACACACAACCATTACCAAAACATAAATAAAACAGTTCTTTAAGCTGTTTATCTACTCACTGCTTCTGTTTCCATTTTGAAGTGTTGAAAGAAAGCACTGCAGCCTAGATTGTGTAGTGGGGTTTTGATTATGTTACAGCACACCAAACATGTTCATCTGGGATTGAAGTTCCTTGGCCTAAAAAAATTCACATGAAAAACCTGAAATAGTGAATACTTCATATGCAAATCCACTGTCAATGCTAATCAATCATGTACAGTTTAAATGAGCACTATAATTATATTTTTGGGTATTCCCTTATATTATAGATCGTGCAAATTTAGTGAACAAAGTAAATAAAGTGTTGAGAGCACAGTGTAATTAGTGATGATTAACAATGCACAGCAGCTCTAATACATTAAATATATAAGTAATATAAGTCAAGTAAACAAAACACTAAAATACTAACGTTAAGTAAGTCACGTTAAAGAGATAAGCAACGTAATAAAATAAATAAGAGTGAACAAATTAAAATAATCAATTAATTGAACAAACGATTAAGGTATTAAAATGCCACTTAACAGTAAACACTCAAAATTGAGAACCCTTTAAAATACACTAAAACCTATAACGTAAACAAACCAAAAGAGTCCTGTGACCCTCATTTCTTCTTTTAGCATATCAGCTAACAAACGACCTCATAAAGTGCACCTGCTTGTTATGCATAGATAAGAAATAGAAAACCTACCGTGTGTTGTAAGATAAAATCAGATAATTTTTTTTTGCACTGATGCAGATTACTCTGCTTTACTGCGTGGGAAATGTCTGATCTTCCTTTTATCCCTGTTCCGTTAGCAGTTTAGCCGATAGCTCAGCGCGCCCCCGGCTAATTTGCAAGAAGTGCATGAGTCGGAAGTACGTGTGTGGGAACATCGCCCTGCGATTGGCTCAAATTCCACATATGTTTCCTCACAGTCCAATAGAATTCGTCTTTCGCAGGAGTGTTTTAAATACAAATTAAAAGTAAATAACGTAAGTAAATGCACGTAAGATTAAAATACGAGTTTTGAAACAAGCGAATGTTTATAACAGTAGATTTAAGATTTTTATGCTTATAAAATAGTGAATTTGTTATTTTACTCTGTTATATGCAGCCTCAGAGATAGAAAATAAAATAAAAGTCACCTTACTGAAAAAGTGAATATACCTGCTTAGCCATAACGCACTGAAACAAAGGTACATTTATGGATTCACTCATATAAAGATATATTTTTATCCTGGTCATTCTGGATGTACATTTAGACTGTACCTGAGAATTTAGGAGAGAGTATATGGCAGTGTTGTGCTCTTATCTAATGACAGATTCACTGCAGCGGCATCAAAACACATGACAGACCATCATGCGGAGCGTCCCGATCAGCTGCTCGAATTTTGGCATCATTAAAGACAAGGGTAAGCTCAGTGGATATATTTGGTGACTTTACATCATTAAAACCAAAGTTTAGTGCCAAGTTGAGAGAAACGCACAAAAGAGCTCAGCACAATGAATGATCCATCTTAGACTGCTGAAGAATTTGAATCAGATGCAGACAATGATCCTCAGTTTCTGTATTATTAAGAGAAGAGACAGTTGAGAGTGACATCGGGCATTATTAATTTTGTTTATGTGCGTTAGAGTTGCTGCTGGTCGCATAAGTGCGACATTGTGATGCTGCTCGGCCTTCTGCACTGCTTTAACAATCCCCAACTTGAGCTGTGTTTTGGGCCTGATTGCTGCTTCGACGTCTGTTTTATGGTATATTTCTTCGATCAAGCACATCATTACTGGATTTTGGTATTTTCTGTTTGCATAAGTAAGCGAGCCAGTTTGCATAAATCCGCTTACTTGGGTTTTGTTAGACCACATGCATTTCTAGAGTATTAAATATGTGTATGTGGGTATAAAGAAAACGTGTTTTTAATTTTTATTTGCATGGGTTTCATTGTTTATAAAGCAAGTGTCTGCTTAAATGCTTTAGATAACATTTGTGACAAATAAATATGATAATATTGGTGAAATAATGTACCTAAATCATTCAGCATAACATTTTTTTAAAAATATTGAATTAATAAAAGGATCATCCTAAATTTTAGGTAAGTGGAAAAATAAAAGGTTTAAAAAAGCAGTTAATTCATGTTTTAGGGTTGAACTGTGTCCTCCTTAAAGGCACAATGTGTAAGATTTTTTTTACATTAAAAGCACTAGAACTGTGTTATATATTTTGCTGACTTATATACATACATTATACATACATACAGAAAAATAAGCAATTTTAACAAGTGACACAGGCCGTGTTCTGTCAACATGGTAATGACATCATACACCCTGGTTTTCTAGTTTGGTTTCATAGACAACAGGGAACCACCAAAGATACTTTTTAATATGTTGTGTGTTTTATTAGACTGTACATAGCAAACATAGCAAACACATAGCATACATTTGTATATAACAAAAATGTCAAAGAAATTTAGTATGTCCCAGTACTGGGTTGCAGCTAGAAGGGCATCTGCTGTGTAAAATATATGCTGGATAAGTTGGCGGTTCATTCTGCTGTGGTGACCCCTAATAAATAAAGGGAATAAGCAGAAGGAGAATGAATGAATGAATTTAGTATGAACAGCATTGCTTCTTCTCTATGTGTGATCACAAGCTGGAGAACCGGAAATGGCAGAATGACTGTGGCATAATAAACATCAGCAGTTGCTTCAGCAATCTCACTTCGCTTACATGGCTTTCAGCTTTGCTCTGCTTCATACTACAATGATAATTAATACATTTTGAATACTTCAGCTTCAGAGTCCCATATAGAATGTATTGAAGACGACAACTCCCATGATTCCCACACTCAACCACGCTGTTATCAAACTACACCTTTTCTTTGTTGTAAATACACGGCCTCTAGCTCAAAATTAGGTACTCTGCCTTTAAATAGAGTATTTTAATATGTAATCAAATTATTCTTATTAGAGTGGCTCAGTGGTAAGAACTGTTGCCTCACAGCAAGTAGGTGGTTTGAGTCCCGGATTGGCCAGTTGGCATTTCTATGTGGAGTTTGCATGTTCTCCTTGTGTTGCCGTGGGTTTTCTCTGGGGGCTCCGGTTTCCCCCACAGTCCAAAGACATACACTATAAGTGAATTGAATCAACTAAATTGGCCATAGTGTATGAGTGTGTGTGTGAATGTGAGAGTGTATGGGTGTTTTCCAGTACTGGGTTGTGGCTGGAAGGGCATCTGCTGTGTAAAACATATGTCAGAATAGTTGGCGGTTCATTCCACAGTGATGACCCCTGATAAATAAGGGACCAAGCTGAAAGAGAATGAATGAATGATTCTTATTAATGTACCTGATGTTTTTGGTATATGAATTACTAACTTTGAAAGAATGTCATTTTGGTGGGCATCTTCTTCTGTAAATCATGGTAAAATGTATGATAGTCAGTTTTCAGCTTCGAAAAATTTAACAAATTGCAATCAGTTGTTGCAATCAGACTCTCACCGTTCCTGCTCTCATATTGCAGGTTTGCTGTAGAGTGTAGAGAATGCTGATGATGATGAGGATGGTGAGGAGGAAGAGGAAGTATTCCAGATGCCGACACAGCAGTGGGCAATCATTTCATCGCTGATTCCTGCACTGGAAGGGTGAACTTTTTTTTTGACTGACCAGTTCTCAATCTCAGCAGTGAGACCTCATGGACCACAGAACTCAGAGAGAAAAGAGCAGGGCCAGCTATTTTGGAAATGTTAAAAATAGGTACGGTCTGGTTGGGTCAAAAGTAATAGATATAAAACAATGTATACCTTAAAAATGTATAGATCATAAGTCATAAAGAGACCTGTCATTTTGTCATTAGATTGGGATCAAAGCTGCCAGCTGGAATTTCACAGACTCCAGGCTTCATTTCTGCTCAGTGCTCCATTGGCGCTCCGGGTGCGATGGGGAGGAGTGTTGGACAGGAGGTCGTCAAAGGACATCACCAAATCCGAAACCCCAAGCTAAGACAATACTATCTGAAGGGTACGTAAATGGTTTGATGACAAACTTTGATGTAAGCTTGACAAAAGCCACATCTGAAAGTGTAAAAATAACTTTTTTTAACCATTTGTTTTTCTAGCCAGAATTGGCATGTTTAACATGTTGCATGGATTAGCATGTTTCTAACTTGCCTGCAAGCCCAAATAGGTTATCCCAAACATTTTAGTGTAATTCAATGTATTCCGCAATAATTCATTAAATTGATCAAAAGTGACAGTAAAAACATTTATAATGCTATAAAGCAGAATCCTGAAAAAAAATATTATGGTTTTCACAAATATATTAAGCAGTTTGACTGTTTTTAACATAGATACTAAGGACTGGAGTAATGGCTGCTGAAAATATAGCTTTGCCATTACAGAAATAAAATACATGTTAAGATATAAAATATTTATTTTTAATTGTTACAATATTACTATAAATTGTAATAATATTAAAAACATTCCTGCATTTTTTTTAATCAAACAGTCTTGGTGAGCATATTAGATGTTTTTTTTTTAAATCTTAAGAATCAACTTTTAAAAAAGTACATTAAAGCCAGTTGTACACATGCAGTTCAAGTCTGAAATTAAAATATTCCAGTCTTTGGTGATTATTGGGATTAGCAGACTCAAATTCGATACTAGTTTAAAATGACATTTCCTGCTAGCTAAACATGCCCAGTGTGATTGTAGTTAGCAGCTGAAGAAACAAACACATCTGCTTTCGTGCCGTCTTTATCTTCACAGAGGCGGCGTTTCCAGCTAAAGATCCAACAATGAAGACTTTGGCGTTATGCACAAACAATGGAGATGGAGTGAGTAAAGTTTTTAAACCTGTTCACACACTCCACCACCTTTACACTCCTGCCAATAAATATAGAATTCTCCATAAATATAACTGCCAGCATTATGTCATGCATATCTGTCATCTACTGATAGCTTAAGAGCAAAGGTTGCTGAAACACCCCATTCGGTGCAGTCAAGCTTTGAAATATCTCTTCTCTAATGAAAGCATTTGAATGGATATTTCAAGGAGAACTTGGGAACTTTACAGCAAATACAGTGAGAGAAAATGGACTACGAAGTTTTTGGTAACTAACATTTTATTTATTTTAAAAGGAATTATTAGAGCAGGAATAATAAACTAGGCTAATTTGATGATCAAGCAAAACTGTATGGGTTCATATCCAGTGTTCTCTTTTCTTCTCATTTCCGAAATTGTATGTCCATTGAGTGTCTTGTGTGTGCAAGAAGGAATGCTTTTTGTTTGTGTTCCACAGTGACAAAATATTTAAAAATACAGTTTATTGTGTCAGGGATTATTCAACCAAATGATTCAATTTGGAAACAAACTGACCTTAGTTTGTTATATAGTGTGCTGGTTTCAATCTGTTTCAGGTCTAAAGGATTGTCAAAGTGTGGAACATTTAAACAATTACAGTTAACCCCTTAACTGTTGCCTTAACTACTTAACTAACACCTTAAGTGGATGTTTTTCAGTATTTCTTTTCTAAAATATAGATATTTTTTCTAAACCTGAACTTATCTTGACAATGATGTATAACATGCATGTATAACCAATAATTTAGAAGTGTGAATTCCAAATGTGTGGTGACAGTTAAGAGGTTAATATATGCAAATTATTAGATACTAATTTAGGAACAACCGACTTTATCCAACAGTATTTGCATGTTTGGAGACAGTTCTGTTGCAAAAGCAACATGGAATGAAACATGCAAGTTTGCCCAATCAGGTATTACACAGAGTTCATGGATTTGTGTAACATTTATGGAAAAAAAGTACTCCGCCTTTCAGTATATAGAAATAATGAAATCAGAAGTAGATGTCTTGATTGTTTTGGCTGAGTTTTCAATCTTCATAAATATTTTTATTTATATCATTTAATACAGGTCAAAATGAGTATGTGGTTTAATTTTTATATAAACCTACAGTATGTATACAGTGAATAAAGATTAAACGTTGTTTTAACCATTTTTTGATATTTTAATTTGATTAAACCTATTTGAAACATTAAAATGGATATGTATGTAAAATCACTTTTGTAAGGTTATTTTTAAATTTCCAAATTATTCTTTTACATAAACAGGGAACCTAACCTGGCGAAGGAATATAATATGACATCAAGTTATATAATTCCTTTTGCCTGAAATATACACCTTTATGATTGGCTCATAGTTTCTGGCTGCTGTGACTCTGTCCAGTCATTTGATATCGCGGCTCTATGAATAAGGAAATGAGGGGGTTGGACAGCTGGGTGGAAGCAAGGGAAGTGAAACCCCTGACAGTCTGACTATGTCTTTCCTTATGCACCACCTCAAACAGTTGCCCAAAAAAAAGGCATCGTCTTCTTCACCGACAGCTGTCCAAAGCCTCAATCCCTCGCTGGACACTGATGTGGTGGGAACAGCAACTCTTGTGTCTCCCTCCACAGATGCAGAATATGACAAGCTGACGGTGAGTGATTAATAGTCTGCTTGGAGACATTGTTGGTTGAAGCATTAGAATGTAAATATGTCCTCAATACAGCTCTTTGTGAGGCCATCCATACAGTAATGCGTTGACTCTGCTGCTGCTTTGTGTGATATGTACTCATCACTCTTAGGATGTGGAGGCGGTTCCTTTACCTGATGGAAATGTGTGTTTATTGGCTCTTCCATCTGAATGCTCTCGAGAGGAGGATTCAGCCGGCTTGTCTTGCATCAAGCTTTTCTCTCGTTACATCACAGACAGAAAGGTGTGAGAGTAGTGTTTACATTATGCTGGCCTGTATTTGCTTTGTTTCATCAAATGTAGCACATGCAACCCTCTGTGTCTCACTAGGGGGTGGTGTCTGGAATACTGCTGGTGACGTCCAGTAAGATCTTCTTCGACCCTCAGAAGTCTCACCCACTGGTTCAGGAGAACGGCTGTGAGGAATATGTGTTCTCCTGCTCTGTGGATGATCTTGCCTCTGTGTCCTTCTACACGGACATCTCTCATGTTTACTTCAGCAAGACCACATACAGGTGCTTCCTGCTGAAAAGTTGCCTTTTCATATTATTTTCATGCATTTCAGAAATTAAGTTTACACTTAATATTATTATCTTCAATACATATTTTATAGAGTTGACTAGAATTGGCTAAAAGCAGACCACAGAGTAATTGTAATAGAAGTTTTATAACATTTCTACAATTTCAAGTTCACCCAAAACTGAAAATTCTGTTCTTACTGGTTTCAAACCTGTTTGACTTTTTCTTCTGTTGAACAAAAAATGTTTTTTGAAGGAAGCTGGAAACCTGTAACCATTGACTTCCATAATATTTTCCTACTATGGAAGTCAATGTTACAGATTTTCAGCTTCCTTTAAAACATTGTCTGTAGGCTTCAACAGAAAAGAAACTCATAAAGAGACCACTTGTGGGTTTTTCATTTTTGAAAATTTCACGTTTTACTTCTCCTAAAAAGGTAGAAAAAAATTTATTTGAGCTTTAAATTAGCTTTTAGAATGTTTTTTGTTTTTTTTTAAGCAAAAAAAAAAAGATTATCGTACATTTTGAACAAGCTTTACAGGGGATTAAATTTCATTCAGCACAACAACAGTTTATATAAAAAACAAATCTTTGTCAGACATACTAAAACAAAAATATATACATGACAATTGAGTATTTGACAGTGCAGAGATTCATCTCATCAGCATAGACTCCATTTATATTTAGTTATTTGGCAGACGCTTTTGTCCAAAGCAACTTACAATTGAGGAGACATTCAGCGATTCAACAAGAAGAGGCAATACACATGGGGGTGGTACACATGTTGTTGTTTTTTAAAGAGAAAGAAGAGTGTTTCTATAGGTGGTTTATCAAGCCCACTCACCTGTGTGAAGCACACTTTATATGTGCATAGTGATTTTTTATTATTATTTATTTATTTATTTGTAGGAACATGTCCGGTGCAAACGTGCAAAAGAGTGTGTTTTCTACAGGTGGTTTGTAGATCTCCAGATTTAATAATTTTTTTAAACTTATTTTTTCCAGATGTAACAATTCTAAGACATCAAAGAGCAAAACACATAGCAACAAGAAACCCCAGCAGTCAGCATTAGAGGACATAGCTGCACCTGATTCACGTGATCCCACAGCACCTCCGAGTCTGAATGCTGAAATAGAGGATGAGGAAAGTGGAGAGACTGGAGACATGGCTGAAGCTGAGAGACAGCTGACTCTACAGCCTGGAGGAATGCTAACTGCAGCTGCTACTTTCTGCTGTGGAGGACCAGACAGCGTCCAGAGAGGAAACAACCCATTTGAACACTCAGACAAAACCCAACAGTCGTATTGGGAAAGACAGTTATTAGGTAAACAAAAGAATTTCATCCAAAAAAGCTTTCTCTTATTCATCACCTAATGCTTATAGACATCTCTCCCTTACTCACCAGATCCTTGCAGTTCAACATCAAGTAGTGGCATAAACGGATCTCTGATGTTTGTGAGAATTCGACAGAAACAGCAGCATGGGAAGAAAAGGGCTTTTTCTAAATCTAAAATTCCCTCTAGAGATGCTTGGTTCACCATGCAGCAGGAAAGGTACTTAAGGGGGTCCTGACGTGCATTAAGGGTCACTAAACTCAATCTTATTTGAAGGGTACTAATACAAATAAATCAATTTGTATTAATAAACAATTAATATTACATTTTTAACAGTTATTCATTTTAATCTTACTTTTGTATACTGCATAAAGTACTGTGTGTACAGTAGTGATTGAAAAAAAAACAACGTATACATTTTATGTAATGTTACTGGATAAATATAATTTTTTTTGTTCATCTAAAATGTGGCCACCATTATTAATGTTATTATTTTAATGTTCATGCAGATTTATCAGTTTACTAAAATATAAAAACTGATTTATCATATTTTGTCTAAATTAAGGGTAATTAAGGCTTTAGAATTTTTAAAATAGAGGTCTCTTGAAGTATTGGGGATCATTGACAAAGACTGGTCTTCTTGGTGAAATGAAAAGTGTCACAGTTCAAACTGCTAAATCTTTCTATCTTTTTCATTCTCTCTGTCTGTAGGTCAGATGAGCTGTACGCTTACCTGAGTCAACATCGGCCTGACCTGTGCATCATGGAGGGAGGTGAGGAGGACGAGGCAGAGCGTGATGAAGAAGATTTTGTGCTTCTGGATGAAGAGGAGCAGGAAGAAGGAGAAGAGGAGTCTCCACGAGAAGGCCACGCAGGAGAGGACTGGGAGGTTAGTTTATACATATATATATATATATATATATATATATATATATATATATATATATAGATATATATATAGATATATAGATATAGATTGAACAAGTAAATTGAGAGAATGCAAACCAATTGTAGCAATAAATAATTAGAAGAATATGTATAATATGCCGGAATTGATTTCCCTAACTATAATAAAACTAAAAACTCACATTGCAAATATAAAGTCAAGCACTAAAATTAATCATGCCCAAGGTTTATGAATAATTTCGGGCTTGACTGTATGTATGTGTAAATAAAGACATTGTAATGAATTTGTCAAGCTCCTAAAGGGATAGTTCATAGTTCTCGGAAATGGAAATCTGCTGCTACTTTATTTACCCTCAAGGGATCCAAGTAGATGCTTATTTGTCTTCAGTCGAATATTTAAAGAAGATTTTTAGCTTAAATTGTAGTCATTGGTGCCATTAAATCCAAGTCAGCTGCTACAAGCACTTTGAGAGTAAAAAAATCATATACAGTCAAAACAACAACAAAGAAGTTGCCTGTGGCTACTGACAATATATTGAGGCAAAAAGTGTCTGTTAGAACATTGTTACCTTTAATCCACAGCCTTGACAAACATTTTAAAATCACAAAAGTCAAACTGCTTTACCCCAAAATGTGTCAAAACTAACAACAAAATCATTTATAATTTTACAAAAATAGTTGTAGATGCTGTTGCTTTATTCAGCAAATCTGTTTTCAACATTGATAATGTTTCCTGTAATTACATTACATTACACTGTTTCCTGTGCACTAAAGCAGCATTTTAAATGTTAAAATATTACTGTTGTTCCTTAAAAAAATCTTACAAACCCGAAACATTTGTTCAGCTTTATCTTATATTATCTTTGGATTGCTGGCCTTACAAGACACAGCGGGTCAGCTCTTATGTACATGCTGAGTGTCTTTTTCCCCTCAGATATATCTGTGAATTAATATTATATACACAAGATGATAAATGTTCAAACATTAGGATTTTTTCACACGTCTACATGTGTAAAAAAGGGAAAGATATACTGATTACCTAAAATCTCTATTTTCTTAACATACCCTAGTCTTAAATGGTATCTTCCAGAACCTATAGCTTGTATTCGCCAATCACCACTTACTGCTAAAACATATCAGTGTTTTACACATAAGAAATTAAGTACTTACTGTAGATAAGAAGGCCAGCCAAAATCATCAAAAAAGAAAAGGCTGTTTTACAGGTTACCACAGCGCCATCATTCGTGACAGTGGAGAACTGCAGCTCTACCTCAAACACTCGCGTCCGCGCACAGCAGTGACGTCATCGCAATGTCCAGGAGCTTTTGTGGGTTGATGTTTATCGTATTTTCGCAGCTAAAATGAAAATGAGTAACTTCGAGAGGACGTTGTCGGAGAACGTACGGCGACACAGAATCATCTATGACCCGAATCTGCACGATCACGGTGACCTTGAGTTGACACAAAATGCGTGGAACGATATCTCCGCCGCCACCGGGAAAAACGAAGCGGTGTGCCGTAAAGCGTGGAAAAATTTAAGAGACAAGTTTGTGAGAATCAAGAGGAAGATCCACACAAGCAGCAAGGATCCAGGCTCATACAGGAAGATCGTGGCAGAGCTGGGGTGGTTGTGCCAATATGTTAAACATCGAGAAAAAAGTCTAAATGCGAAGGTAAGCAACGCAAGTTTTTGTTTTTATCGGTAACGTGACTGCCTGGTGATTATTAGCTTCTTATTTAGTTAGACCTGATTCTAGTTGATTAAATTGGATCATGTTATCTTCTGCATATTGTGGATATGCACATTTGTTGAATGATTTATATGATTAATAGACTTTGTACAGTCGTACTCTTAAAAAATATTCTAAAGTTCTGTCAGAAAGTAAACAAGGGGGCGTGGCTTGGGAAGCCTCTCACTTACTTTTCATTTAAAATGACATGTATATATGTATATATATGTATGTATGAGCAATATCCCACAAGTAGCAGTGCGATATGGTTGTATATCAGCACTGGTGGGAGGCGTGTGTTGGCGAGAGTGCCTTAGCGTCCCACTAGTGCTGATATACAGCCATATCGCACTGCTACGAGTGTGATATTGCATTTTTACAACAGTTCGACGGCACAATCGTGTGTGT
>CAIGQW010053273.1:4774754-4809328 GCA_903798125.1 Danio choprae | reverse complement strand
ATGTCTAAAGTGATGACAAAACAGGTGATTTTGCTGACATTTAAAAATTATAAGGCTGAACTTGGCATGAAATGCCATCTGTCTACAGAGATATCTCCCTACAGTATTAGTCTAATACAGTCTACAGTATTTCTCTGTTGCAATCGGGATATCACAATAATAACCCCGAAAAAAGCAGCGCAATCACTACCAGATTGCTGTTGTGTTTGCTTATTATGTGGTCCTGTCGCCATCTTGTGGATAGACAACGTCAACAGTCCTTGCTCAAAGACAGGCTAATGGCCGCTGACGCGCTGTCTCTCAGAAATTATAAATATTTTAAAATAGGCACTATCCTTATAAATAAACTGCACAGTTGAAATGTAAACAACTACATTCTCGACAAAAAAAGCCTCAAAAAGTACATTATGTTGCCCAACAGAAGCAATATTTGTCAAACTGTAGAGTGTCCTCAGCTTGTTGCTGTATGTGGGCAGAGTAATACACAAGGGTGAAGGGTTAAGAGGCTGGTCGAGTGCTGTTACTGGCAGAATATCGCAAGGCTATCAGCCAATCAGATTTAAGAACCAGACAGAACTCTTGTATAAATATATATATATATATGTATATGTATATGTGCGTGTGCATATATTTCATTTTATATTAATTATGAAATCTGTTTAACTTTATAATACCTGTCTTAAATGGATTTAGGATGGTTAAATCATTTTAACCGGTTCAATTGCTCTGTTAGTTCAGTTCATTCAAATAAGTGTTAACACTACAATTAAGACTTTTTTTTTTAATCAATCTGTGTTTAGGTTCAGTCTTAAAGGGATAGTTCACCCAGAAGTGACAATTCTGTCCTCGTTGAGTAAATGAGCCCCAAGATCTGTTTATTAACTGACATGCTTCCAAATATCTTCCTTTTCGTTCGGCAGAACAAAGAAATGTATTCAGGACTGGAACAGCAAGAGCAATGGTAGAGTTTTCATTTTTGGGTGAACTATCCTTTTAAACTAAAGTATAATAAATGCATGAATACACCGATCACATTCAAATCTGCCTCTGTCACTTTAAAAACTGTTGGAAGGAGTAATCTCTTTCAGTCAGTAATATGCTGTAATATAAAAAAAAAATGTTAATGCTTGTTTCATAGTGGCTTTCAAGCTAAAGTATTAATGAATACATTCACATTGTAATATATGGGGATATTTGTGTAACAGATACATTTTTCTGTATGTTTACAATTTGTGCCATTTAGACCTGAATGTAATTGTGTTTTCTTCATTAAGGATGGATGTAAAGGAGTCTCCTTTGAGGAGTTCATGAAGACAGACAGCTTACAGATGTCCTCAGCATCAGGAACATCAGAGACTGGGACTTCAGATAACCCTTCACCTCTGTCCCTCATGCCATCATCACCAGTTCCCACCACTCCATCCACTCCTGTTCTCCCTACTCAATCCACTCTCGTTCCTGCTACCTCGTCTACACCGCCTCCACCCTGTCCATCGCCCAAATGTTGCCCCTCACCCAGTTTAGTTTCAGCTTTCTCTGTCCCAAACATCTCACCCAGTTCCAATGCCTCACCATCTTCTTCAGATTTGATGCCAAAAAGGAAGTCCACCGCTGATGCCGGCTTTTTGAGTATCCTGGAGCAGCTGGACTGGACACGGGAGAAGAACGCACATCAGGACAGTGAGGATTTCAGATTTGCTTCTGTCGTCGTGGACATGTTGGCCAAAATTGACCCTCAGCTGAAATCTGAGGTTAAGTTCAAGATATATCAAATACTATATGAGGCTGAGCAAAGAACCAACAAGTAACCGAAAGCATTCACTGAGGACTCTGAACAATGGAAAGATTATTTTCTTAAATATGGCCGTTTTGCAAATGGAGTTTGCACAGCATTAGAATTGTAAATAGTTTTATTTATACTTTAAAACAATTGTAAAAGTCTTTGTTTAGTACATTTTATTAAACATGGGATGAAAATGTTGAAACTGAACTGGAGTGTGATTTCATTTTTAATAAAGTTTCCAAACTTATTGTTGTATATATGTGTATTGCTATTATGTGGAGGCACAAAGTGAATAAACAGGTCAAAGATTATTATCAGTTTCATGCGGTATTAGAGTTCACTGTGAAGATTAGAAACTACACCGCATACTTTGAGTCCACAAACCACATGCATTATTGAAAGGTTTTACTTTAAATTAAGTACTCCACGAGGATTAAAAAGAGCCAGCAAAATGGAAATTTAACGTACTATTATAGTGATAACAGCAGTTTTAATTACATAGCAGCGTGTAGTTACAGTATCAGCACTTTTTATGTTTGGTAAGATTTTTATAATGCAGTAAAAACCTTGATGGGTTTTATTTTTTTTAAAGATTCTTTAATGAATATAACGTCCTTCTACAAATAATAGTCTTTTTGCAACAGTATAACTCTTTAAATTTACTGATTTTATCCTTGTATCCTAATAAGATATTATTTTAAAATAATTGACCTAAAGCTTACAACAGTAGTGAATAGGTTGGTTTGTCACGCACACATTGTTCCTGTACAGATGGTGTCAGCGGAGGAGAGTGCGCTGAAAGCTCCAGGCTCCACTGAACCAGATAGTTTGAGTTACACACTGGGCCAGAGTGTCATACTGGATGCCCAACAAGTTAGAGAGGTCAGTATGCACTTGCACATAAGTCAGAGCAAAACTCTCTGAATAGAGACTGAATCTGGTTGTCCAGTCAAGAGAGTTTCATATGCATTATGGCTCTTCTCTCAGATCTCTAGAGAGCTTCCTCCACGTACAATCGGACACACGTGGCAGCTGTCGTACAGCACAGACAAACACGGGGCCAGCCTCAAGACTCTTTACAGGAAACTCAGCACCACTGACTCACCTGTGCTGATTCTCATCAAGGACCACAACCAGCAGGTCAGTCATTATTAGGCCCACATGGAAATTGCGTGCAGATTTTGACATATTTTTTTGTCTATTGTGTAAATGTGTGTGTATATTTTTATAATAGTTTCAGAAATATTATTCAATAATATGCAAACGGTTATATAGTTCATTTACAATACAGTTTGTAAAGTAATATTTTCTGTGTTTTAGTAGATATATGAGAGACTTGCTTTGTTCACCAAACTAGTGGATTTAATTGGATTTGCATTATAAACCTTAAATAAAAGTAATTATTTTTTATTTAATATATTTTTTTAAGTTTTAAGTTACTATACTTTCAAAATCATTTACAAAATTCTGCGCAGAAATAGCCAAAAATGTCCACAGATTCTGTTCAGCTTAGGTCATTATTCACAGCTCTGGTCAGAGTGGACATCTTATGGACAAGGGTCGCATTTCATTTGATTTAAAACCTGACCCACAATTCATCAATTTAAATTGGTCAGTTGATTTAATTTTGTCAATGTGTATTAGTTGAGTGGTTTTAACTTCCCCTCAGGTTTTTGGGAGCTTTCTCTCACACCCGCTGCATCCCAGTGATGCATTTTATGGTACTGGAGAGACCTTCCTGTTCCTGTCTCACCCACGCTTTAAGGTAAATTCCAGTGCATTTACACTGAGCACAATGGTTGGGTTCCAGAAGTAAAAACATTCATATTCTCCAAAGAAAAACTGATTTTTAACAATAAGTTGCCCATTGTGGCTCTATGCAAAGAGATCTTTAGCTCAAATCACTCTGATTATTTATAATTTTTTAAAAATATATAAAAATATATAGGTACGTGCGTGTTTGGATCACATTTTAAACAAACTCCAAAAGATGTTAAGGGATAAAACGATTTAAAATTAAATGGACTAAATATTTAATGTATTATCTGTTTATGCAGCCAGGTATTTTAAACGTAGCTTCATTTTTCTGTATTTGATTGTTGTAATTCACAAGAAATTGTGGAATTGAAGCATTGAATCTTGAACAATTTTCTACTTTGAGAAATTTGTATGCATTTGTTTGCAACATGGTTTCTATTGTTGAAATTCAACTTTTAGCTGCTTGAATTAGTTCACGGCTTAATACACTTTATCAAAGACTTATTTTAAAATTCCAATGGGAAAAATACCTCTGGAGTCAGTGCTGTTGTTAAACTAGGCAGAGTGTATAATGAACTTGTTGTCATTGAGGTTAAACAAATGGACGGGCTTTCAATGAGATTTAATTTCTTTATGGAAACCTGTTGTAATGCCCTTTAAACTAACAAATTTTACGTTAATTTTTGTTTCTTTAAGTGTTTCAAATGGACTGGTGAAAACTCCTTTTTCATCAAAGGAGATTTGGACTCTTTTGCCATTGGAGGAGGAAGGTACAGTACCATTTTGCATGTATGGTTATTTATATTCTGAAGGATGCACATGTGTGATGGATTTATTAGTATACCTTTATGAAATCAGATAATAATATATAGAACGTTCTGACAATTTGCCTGTTGTCAGACACAAAACAAATGTGTTATTCTTGTTAAATTTAGACTTCAACACTAAAGCTTACGTGTAAATTTCATTTGTCTCTTTTCACCTCAGTGGTCATTTTGGTCTGTGGGTGGACGAGAGGTTGTTTTTGGGCAGGAGCAGCCCTTGTTTCACCTTCAACAACTGCAGTCTGTCGGAGACCAACGACTTCACCATTCTGGACCTGGAAGCCTGGACATTCGGCTGACAGAACAAACATTGTAAATAATCCGAAACATCTCGATTTAGCGGAAAATATGGCCATTATTCATGAGTTTACTGACACTGGTAAAAGAAGGGAATGAGACACTGCGAACTGAAGACAAGGAAAGAGTTTTACATCAACGAATGAAAGCTCACCCATCGTGTTTACTACCATCATGAAGAAAAAACAACAGTTTTGTCTTGTGATTAAGATGCATTTGAGTTCAGTTCATGATTTGAATAAGTGCACCTCATCGTACAAGAAATACTTTTAGGGCTGAATGAAGGACACTACTCAAATAACATTATCTGGACGGTACGTTTCTAACATTGAAGTTGATGAAGAATCCCATTTTGTTACAGTGTGAATACTGTCAATTTTTGTTTAAATCTGTTATTGTAGAACTCTAAACTTGACTTAAAGAGGATAGTTCACACAAAAATGCCAATTTACTACTTTCTAACCCTCAAGTGGCTCCATATCTTTGAGTTTCTTAATTCAGTGAAAAATATATTTTGAAAAATCATTGACTTTCTATAGTTGGATAAACAAATACTATGATAGAAATGGTTACAGGTTTCTTCGAAATATCTTTTGTGTTCAACAGAAGAAAGTCAAAAAAATAAAGGGTACGTTAATTATGACAGAATTTTCAGTTTTGGGTGAACTATCCCTTTAACACAGCTGATTATAGTCTTTTGTGCTGTTAGTAAGCACGTCATTGGTTGTATACAATGGTTTAGGCGTTAGTTTAAAGCCACAGCTGCACTTATACACATGGAAAAGTTTTTGCATCACTCAAGCCAAAACAAAACCAAGACTGAAATGACTTTGGGTTGAATTCCACAAGCATAAACTCTCAGACAAACCTCAGTTGCATGTTTCATGTCTTGAGAGGCTTTCGGCGTCACAATCCTTTCTTAGACATTCACATGAAGTCTTAAAAATCCCTGTGGATGGATGATTACTGACCTGTAGGAAAACATTCTTTCTGTAAATAACTCTTAAAATGGTAATAACATCACAAGGATGTCTGTGCAAAAACAATAGCTCTGCAAATGTTAAATAAGAGTCATACAAACCAATGCAATATTTATACATGTGGAAATGCAATCACTTAATACTGGAAGTGTTCATTAACTCGTTGCCTAATAAAACAGATTAACACTTACTGTTTTAATTATATGAATATATATTTTTCGACTTTCAGAGTTTTACATTTACACAAAACTGGTTATAGGGACAAGATTTTATATTTGAAAACTGGAAATTGTTCAAAAGTTTGGGGTCAGAAAAAAAATTACGTTCAATATTGACAAATTTGATAGTATAATACAATAGAAAAATGCTATTTGAAACTGTAATAACAGATTATAACTTTCACTGTATTTTCCCTTAAATGAAGCGGAGCAACTTACAAAAGCAAACATTGATATACAACCCCAAACTTTTATTAGGATTACAAAGTTTTCTGCAGTAAAGAGTGACAACCTATTTCACAATTTGACACTATTATACCAACTTAATTTGCATATTTAGCGTTTCTACATTTTTTCAGTTTAAATGTGTTGGAAATAAGACTCGACTGCATGTGAGCTTTCATTTTATTATATTTAATTTATTAAAAAAACACAAAGTAATATTCCTAACTGACCGTTCTGCATCTCCTCCCTCTGACAAAAGCAGAGTATAGTGGTGAGCTATTAGAGTCCAGGGCAGCTTTCCTGCAGCTGTGTGGTTTTTAACATTTGCCAGAATTCTGTTCAGACACAGAAAAGCAGGCGTTGCTTCCACAGACTTAAACAACAACATCAGGCCTGCTCACACCCTTATCGGGCTTTAAGACCAGACCATCACAAACTGCCTAAATCCAGGTAGCCACAGCCAACACCATCCTGTCTGCTACAGAACCAACTGGAACTAAAAATAATGCAACATAACATGAGTGGCTACAAATACAATTCAACAAAACTATAGAAGTGGTTTCAACAGAGAATATAACAATGCTATTTTAGTTCATTAATCTGAGCAATTAACAAGACTAATGACATTCGTCAGTTATGTTTGCACATAATCGGCAATTTCATATATAAAAATATATAATTAATGAAGTGTTTTGCTGTGTAGAGTTTAAAAGGACAGTTTATTTAAAAATAAAAAGATATGGTCATTTACTCACCATCAAACTGTGATGAATGTGGTTTATGGTTACCATTGACTTGTTATATAATCTTGAAGTCAATGGGCAATGGTTTATTATCTTATGTTTAAAGAAAAAAAAGACAAAAAAAAAACAACTTATTGGTGAGTAAGTTTTATTTTTAAGTGAACTGTCCCTTTAACGTCCTTCAGCTTTCATTGAAGTGACCAACCACAATCTTGCTACCCTAGGAATAAAATGATGTTATATTGTGCATTTTGCCATTAACTCTGCTGCACTAAGGAACATGTACATATAGCAGTGGTCAACAGCTGCCCTCTGAATGAAGAAATTGTCTGCACACTGTTCCTCAAAGCAGACACGGGGGAGCTGAGCTGATATCAGCGTATCCTTTCTCTCTCCCTCATGTACTCCCTTCATAAATCAGTTATTATGATTCCAAGTAAGGTTTGGCCTTTTCAAGTCCTTCCTGCAGGAAGCGGATGTATGTGGAGGTTGAGGGATCCTCAAAACCTGCCGAGAAACTAAGACCTGGCCCTTCATCTTCTGGTTTCATGGATGTTTGATCCAGGAAATTATTAGCATTAATGTGATGGACCTGGAAAAGTTACAGCGATATTCATTTAATCATCGTGAACAAGACTGAACTTGAAGACTGAACAAGCTGGTTAAAGGTTAAAGCAGACTCACTACAGTGCCGTTGGGCAGCACCACCATCATCTGCACCGGAAAAGTATACTTTTCCAAATGTAAACGAGCCTTTTCACTCAATTCCAGATTCTTTGCGTCACCCTAAAATAAAGTTAAAGTACTTAAAAAAGCATTCACTTCTATATAATAAAGGGCAACTTGATTTAGCTTTGCTACAGATGATAAATAAAAAAGCTGACCTGCAGATCCTCCAGCTCTTTGACTAGAGACCAGCTGCTGATGAAGCTCTGGTTGAGTAAGGCCAGAACGGGCGAACTCTCGAGAACTGTCTCCCGAAGAGTCCGCCCTGAACCTAATTACAACAAGGAGAACAGAACACCAATTAGAGAAACCTCCAAAAATCATCAAATTTAAAATGACTAAAACTATGGCCAAACGTATCTCTAATAGCAGTATATATGCCATGATATATCTATCTTACCTCAGCAGGACTGGTCATCCAGGGCTCCCCAGAGCAGGATGGAGTGAACCAGCTTCTTTTCAGCTGAAGCTCTGCTGAAGGCCTCACTGAATGGTAAATATGGCACCTTCCAAAGAGAAGACCCCAAAAAAGCATAATATTTTTATACATTCATTCATTTTCCTTCGGCTTAGTCCCTTATTTATCAGCAGTCGCCACAGCAGAATGAACCGCCAACTATTCCAGCATATGTATTACGCAGCGGATGCCCTCCCAGATGCAACCCATTAGTGGGGAAACACCCATACACTCTTTAATTTTTCGCACGCACTCATACACTACAGCCAATTTAGCTAATCTAATTCACCTATAGCGCATGTCTTTGGACTGTGGGGGAAACCAGAGTACCCGGAGGAAACCCACGCCAACACGGGGAGAACATGCAAACTCCACACAGAAACGACCTTTTTGCTGTGAGGCGACAGTGCTAACCACTGAGCCACTGTGCCACCCCATATTTTTATATAGCCACTTTAAACCAACATTCAATCAACAACTCAAAAATAAATGATTTTGCAGACTGTTAAATAATCATGTAGAACTTAAATAGCCATTTATGAACATTATTTATACAGAAAAGAGGTTGGGGTATCACCTTTTTAAACGGGTACATTGTGACCTCCAGGCGTCTGGATGCTTCTTCTCTGCTCAGCTCTTCACTCCAGACTATCTCCTCAAACACAAACTGAATGGGTTCACCTCCATCCCCTCGACTGTCGATCATGTTCCCCTGCTCATCGTAGATCACTGAGGGAGTGGAGGGTCCTCCTGCCCCGAGCTCCATCTGCAAATATATACTGCCCATTTATTTTAGACATCATGATTCATATTATCTCTCCATGTATGTCTTTGATTCATCAGTAAAAAGAATGCTGATTGGAACATGCAGCAAAATGTCAGTGGAGGCAGTTTCAGAATTATATATGGAATCAAAAGTCTATGAATGTGTTCTGTATAATCATGAGCACTAACCTGAGGAAGGTATCCAATATCCACCTCCATGTTACTGGTCTCGCTGGCCCCGTACAGCCACTCCATGTCCACATTCAGAGTTCTGCCATACAAAACACACACTCAATGGTTAAACCGAAAAATACTTTACATTGTTTAGAAAAAGATAATTGCAAAAAACAAACAAAAAAACATTCATTCCAATAATTATTTTAAATTATTTAAATTATAATTTTTGGTACTATTATGAAAGCTTGTGCAGTATTAAAAAGACAAAAATTATTAATATGCAGTGCAGTGCAATTGTGTTATCTTTAAAGATGCTGTTCTGTCATATAGTTTCAAATTTACTAGTCAGTTTATAAATGTACTTTTTTTATTTATACATTAACACTATCCACACATTCAACATCTTTATCAAGAATGTTTTTACAATCATGGCCATTCAATTTTGAAATTTGTTCAAAGCAGTGAATTTATATAGAGACAAAGCAACTATCTTTATAAGCGAGTCGTTAAATAGATTTGTTCACAAATGCAGATTCTCAAGGTGATTTCCATTCATGTTTACATCTGATGGTGGGAGACAGGGCTCTTTTTCGAGTGTATTAAGTAAAATAGGGTTAGAAGTAGAAAAGGCAGGCAAATGTCTAACAAAAAAAATCCAGAGGAAAAATGCACAGGGAATTATGCTTAATTCGCAGGATAAATTAAAAAAAACTAAATTTATCCCAATTAATTTGATCATCATCCAGTTCTCCACTTTGGTTATTCTTGCAGATAGAAGTGCAAAGAAGAAGCAAAAAAAGAAGACCAACTTGTCATTTGGCACGTAGATGTGAAAATCTCTGACATGGGAAGCATCTTTAGAGAGGATAATGTGACCGGCAAACTGCCCAGGAGTGAACCAAAATGGGAAATCTGGAACATCATTTAGCTGGAACTCAGCATGGATTCTGTAAATATTGACCCAATAAAATCAGAATTAGTCAGTTGAAGGCTCACCATTAAAATATTTAAAATTCACAGATTTATTCTGGATTGAAGGAAAATCCCATTATAGCATTTTTTGACTTACCTAAAAACAATATCATAATAAAAGTCACTAGCAGCCCGTATACAAGCCACAGCTCCTTGTGGAGCGAAGCGAGATTTTACAAAAGGTCGTGGGTGAAACATGCTGAGCAGAGAGTGGATCAGCACCTGCAGAACAATCAAATCATTCATCAATCTACTTGATCAAACAGCTCTTCACAACCACGCATTATCTGTTCGATTGAAATGATTCAGCTCAAGAATCTGAACTCAATGTACTCATTTAAAAAAATGTAAAGGTATATTTGTACCTCTTTGCCTCGCGGTGCGGGAGGATGAAAACGGTTGTTGGGAAGGTAGCCAGTAAAGATGTTCAGTTCACTGGGAATGATCCACCAAGTGTCGCCCAGGGCAGATTTACCACTGGGCGGCAGGAAGATCTTGAACTGACTGGCATAAAACGTGAACGAAGAAATAGCTGGACGTTTCCAAGACCGCAGGCCACTAAGAGAGCTGTGGGAGACCTGATGAGAAAGATTATGCTTAAAGAACACATTTTGAACATGCACTTTTTATCATTTTCAAGTAATTTTAATCATACAATTCTTACAATTTTCATATTACTGATAAATTAAATGTTTATACTTTCTTTTTTTAAACATTCACTCTGTGTCCTTGTTTGTTGATGTATTAATTAACAATAAGGTACTTACAATATACCTGTATGTGTATACTTGTCTGTTCCTATTATTTTGTTTAGCTCCAATACTATTCACTCTGTATGTTTGATTTCCTTTTTTTCTCCCTTTGTCTATTTGTATTGCATTATTTAAAAAAAAAATGTATAAGGTTACCCCAAGAAAGCCATCTTTGCTCTTTGTCATGCTTTCCAGCAGCAACGGCTGCATTTTAGCATGCAGGGTCAGCGTCTCTCCATTTGGCTCATGGGGAATCTCCTCTTCATACTCTGGGGGAGGTGCCACACCTTCAGGCAACAGAGATGCACATTTGATAGTAAAACAAATGAAAAAGGCATTGCTTTTTTATAATTATGGACATTAATTTTGCTTCTGTAGACAATGTTAGCCTGTAAAAAGACAGACAGGAAAAGTACTAATACCTGTGAGTTTTTCTGCGATAGGTTTGAATTCCTCTGGACTGAGATAAAGGTCATGATCAGTATCCAAGGATGAGAAGAAAAACAGTCCGTCTGCTCCCAGTGCCTTCAGTCCTGCCTCCTACAATAGAGATGATCCACAGAGATAAGACAGCAGAGTTACTTCACATCCATCCCACTCTGGCTAATCCAATTAATAGAAGATGTAGTTATGGAAAAACATTTTGCAAAAATATATTGCTTTAACAAAATATTTATATTTTCCCCATGGTCCTAGACATCCTGGTACTTTATTTAAGACTAGAGGAATGAATGTATACTTTATTAATAACATGTAATGTTTTGGCAGTTAAACCAATTTCATATAATTTTATAAAAATCGTGTTGCATACATGATTCAGTGGATAAATTACTTTAAAAACATAAATAATATTTGCATTTAACAAAATTAATGAATAATTGAGAAACATTCATGTCTATACTGCCCTAATTTAATAGCATGTTTTATAAAATTTCAATTTGATTGTGTTTTGACTGAAAGATGTCTGTTATTGGTTTTAAAGTATAGCTGCATGTTTGCTTGTTATGAATCATTTTACTACTAGTTCACTCACTTATTCAAATCTCAACTGATAACAAACGACTCAAATTGGAAAGAGGTGATTTTCGATTCTTAATTAATCGATTAACTGCAATGAATCGACTAAAAAGAAAGAGTTGTTCATTTGGAAAACATTAAAACGCATGCAACCAGATGATGGCTGCGTCGATATACTTTTAACTAAATTCCTGACATAGTTTTTGTGTTGTGTCTGGTTTTGCTGTAGTCTGAGAAGCAGGGCAGTCTGGAGAAGCAGTATAATCTCGGAAGTGACACAGAAGTGTGGCGGAGAAAGAAAGAGGGGGTTGGTGTTCAGACAATCTCGACCAGCTGTGGCAATTTACCCCAAGTTCCAACCCTTATAAAACAGCGGGCTGCTGGAGAACCACATGCAAGTTTACTGCTACTATAACAAAAGAGGACGTGGAAAAGGTAGTTTAAATCTGTAACGCAAAACCACGAACACTGTAAATTAATCTCAAGAGTTAGATTTTACACTAAATTAATATATTGCACTTTAACCAATGGCAAATATGAGCTGCGTTACAGTTAGACGCTCTGAGAAGCATCCCTCCCTCACGGGTCAAACTGCAAGGGAATTGTAAACTTACATGTCGTTTCACAAACTGGATGTCCAGGTAATATTTGATGCAAAAGCCGATGACAGGAACAGCAGCAATGATGAATAAACTGGAGATCTGTGTGAAACGTGAGCGGGCACGTCTGCTGGATGGAGTCGCGCGATCCTCATGATCATCCTTTGGCTCTCCTGCTGGAGTTTTATCCACGTCTGCGGCCATACTCTAATAAATGTCTTTGTAAATCACGACAGGGCCTCAAAAATAGCCCAGGGGAATTTAAAAACTCTTTAGTGAAGTCACACTGTAGTCATAGGTTCTTCTTCATTGTACAGTGAGCCGTTAAATCGTAGCGGCGCATGAGGAAATCACTCCTGCTTCTCCTGATAGAGGATCACGTCTGCGCTCTTAAAGGGCCAGTGTGCACGTTCATGCCTCCCAATACTGTGAGCGTGTTTAAATCGAATAAGAAGCCTGTCTGGGCTCGTTTGTCTGGACGTGGATACGATTGTGTATAATGATGGTGTCTAGTTAGGCAACCGAGAAGGCTTTGAAACACAGCATATAATGCAAGGCCATAATTACAGGGTTTGTGGCCAAATAATGTACTGCATCTGTCTTTTTGTCCTTCTTGCTAATACAGTTAAACATCTGAGCAATGTTCTTGAAAAGAACATTTCAACCACAGGAAGATTTAATGTGGATACTTGCACTGTTACTTGCACTACTAACTAGTTAAAAACATAATCATTATGTCTACAGTGTTATGAAAATCTAAGAAACATTTAATAACAATCTAAAGGAGGATTTGTGTGGTACTTTCAACCATAAAACCATAACCCAGAATCAGACAATCTGTAATTCATACATGTCCATGTTCATTCAAGACAAATTACTGGATTAGGCTTTTAACAAATCATTTATTTGGCTTGCGGAGTAATTTATGATATACTAAATGTTTTACTAATTAAATGCATATTATACACGTACAAGCGTGTATGTCATAAACCTAGATGACCTTGGCATACTATAAATGTGGAGACTTGACTTCTGCATTGAGAGAATACAAATGCTTTGATCGTTTCATTTCAGATCTCTGGGTCCTACACACATACACACAGAAGGAACATTGTGAGGCTTTCAGTTGCAGAAGGTTGCTTGCTGAAAGCCAAAAACATGTCAACGTTCACAACAGTGAACACTTTATTGACACTGTGCCAGCTGAGGAACATTACATGTAGATTTTCCATCTCCATATATTAATATCAGCTCTGAAAAAGGTTAAATTGGCCTTAGTCCAGACCTAATGGTTTAAACCAGAAGAGTAAGAGTCCATAAAGATGTAGACAAGGTAGAAAGTAATTTTTCAGTCCATATCTTCCTCGACCTGCTGTGTGTGAACCTCTATGGTTTTGGGTGGGATGTAGGAGCCCATTCCTGCTGCGCGCTCAGCTTCGGCCTGTGTGTAAGGCTCTTCCCTCAGCTGCTTTAATCTACAATACAATACAAAAAAAACAGACATTCAGGATGAAAATCTGAATAACCAAATATGCATTATCTTTCGAAAAATTTATTTTTGACGTACCGTTTTTTGTGGGGTTTGGACTTGAAATGCTCCTTTAGGGTTTTCAAGTCAACAAAATATCTCCTAAAACACATTTTAGATGGAAATATGATTATATATATAAAAATAAAATTAAGAATTTACATTAAAAAAAATGAATAGAAATAATGTGCTGTGAGTTCAGGAATGTTAAAGTCTTACTTACGCGCAGTGCAGACAGTAATGCTGGCCACAGCCCGTAACATCATAATCTACATCTTGCTTTAGCAACTTGGCAGCATTTGTAGGGATCATGTCTGCATGAATCTGGTCAAGGTCCTTTGTCCTGCGCTTAGTCTTCCATGTCTTGGCGATATTCTTCTTCTTTCCATTGTTGTGGTTGCCTACCTGTTTAGACTTACCCATGATCTGAAAACAAGAGGACACTTTTCAAATTATGTTCTCAAACTTAAAGTAAAGTGAGTTCGACGATAAATGAAGGAATTGTAATTCCCCAAAAGACGACATAATCTCAATAAATGATGTAATGTCATCACGATTAAATGTTGTAGCACCAGAGGCATAAATTCATTATGCACCAGAGGCATAAAGTCTGTAGTCTTAACTTACCCCTAATATGTCAACAGAAAAGTTGAGCTGTCAAATGTCTCAATTACACATTGTTATAGTTTTAAAAAGTTACAAATGAAACACCATTCTTAAAATAAGCTAATTTTAAGCTTGTGAAAGTAGAAATTGCCTGGTATCACTCACAAAACACAATAAACAAATACCTTCAATAAAGTAAAATATCGTCTCAAAATACGTAACCCCAAAAACAAGCTTTCTATATCACAATAAGTCCACCTTTGTTAAGTTGTTATTTTTAATTGTTAGGCTTTGAAACTGAATAAGTTTATGACATTACTCACGATAATACGCAGATGCCTCGCCGTACACACGTTGATAACCAACAGGAACAACTTCCGGGTCGAAAAAGTGTGCATGAGATGTGCGCGTTCATCTCTGGATGGCAGTACAGGCAGTGTGTGACTCAAAAAACGATGAATCAGATGAAGAAGAGCTGTGTCGTTACTATGGAGATTCTGTCACAACTATTCTCAATGACTCGATGAAGCGTTTATAATAAAGCTTTTACTCAACATCATGTCTGGTAAATATATACATACTATAATAGTAACGTTGCTATGATATATTGTTACCTGTTGAACAATGTAAACTCGTATCTTTTTTTATAACCTTAATATTTAAATGTGCAATGGATTAAAGTTACTGCTCTTTAACCGCAGAGACACTTAAAATCTCTTACATTTTTCCAAACGGAGACAAATATGGTGAGTAAAACGTCACATTTTCATCATCATTTTGTTTTCCATTAAAAGGCGGCGTGTATTTATTTGTGTGTGTGTGTGTGTGTGTGTGTGTGTGTGTGTGTGTGTGTGTGTGTGTGTGTGTGTGTGTGTGTGTGTTATGATCAGAGGGCGAGTGCTGTCGGACTTCAGATGGTGTGGTGATCAGGAAAGGGTCTGGCACACAAACGTCAGCCTCTGGAGCTACATACACGGGGGGATGGGACAATGATAAGGTGTGTGTGAGATATGATTAAAAAATAAATAAAATTTGAATAATAAAAATTTTGCGCTACGAGGGAGTGAAAAAACATAAAAATTGCAAAAATAAAAAATGTTTAAAAGAAAAAACAATCAATTTATTTATAATTATCATTATAAGGTAAGCATAATTAATAAGACATCATTAGTAATAATATCATTTTATTGTTTTCTTTTTAAATAATGCAATAATACATAATTTTATAAAATATAATAAATACCGTAATAAAGTCATCATATAATCATTTTATTATGATAAATACAGCATAAAAATAATACAATTAGTAAATAATAAAAAACCATATAATACATAATATATATGATAAAAATAGACAATTAATAAACATAATTAAATAAGATTAAATGAAATAAATTATCCAAAATTTGATTATAATGAAAAATAAAATAAGTGCATGAAGTGTGAATTCAGGCATGCAACAACCATGTCAAATATATTTTATTCTCTTTATATTGTTTTTGTAATTATGTTTTGTTTGTTGTTGTTGTTGTTATGTGGCCTGTAGATGAACGGCAGAGGAACTCTTACACACCCATCAGGAGCGTTTTACAATGGTCAGTTCAGAGACAACATGTACCATGGCAAAGGAACTTACCGATTTCCTGATGACTCAGAATACACCGGAACCTTCAACAACAACAGGTGACACCAGATCAGATTAGTACTTGCACCCAATGACAGCCTAGCTTTATGTGCAACATGTAAATCAGCTATATTTTTAGAAGTAAAGGTTTGTTTCAACCTTAGGCACTCCTTGTGGTAAAAAAATTTGGTATTTATTTATATTACATAGATTCTATGGATACTAAATGACTTTTATGCAGTAGTTACAATACATTTGACCATTTTTTAAGCATAGACCTGAAAATAAAATTCACAACTTTAGCTGCTGTAAATCTAGAATGTTTAGGAGCAAAGACTTAAGCACAGTTAAGAAGATACTTGCCAGATTATGACTGAAGTTGAAAAAAGAGAAGTTTATATTATGAAAAGAGCACAAAAAAGTATTAAATATATATTTTTCAGAGTATGTTTTACTGTAAATCTGCAAGAAAAATAAAGCCATAAATCTAAACAAGTTGTTTCAAATCCAAGGTTGATCTTTTAAAAACTTGTTTGTGTGCAGCAGCGAATATTTCTACAAGACGAAATGATTCTCATTAGTTTCCCAAGCATCATCTTTGACCACAACTAACACAAGTGTGACCATTTATGTTTTTCAGAACAGTTTAATCTTTTCAAATCATGTCCATGCACTTGGCCAAGTTTTGTATCATTCCAGTGAAGTAAAAAATAATGATCTAAAAGCCTAAAGGACCACAAGACCGAAGAGCACCAGAGGCATAAAGTCTGAATTCTTTTTTGTTTGTTTTTTTCAGATTTGAGGGTGACGGGGAGTTCACAGATTCACAAGGACTCGTGTGGACTGGCATGTTCCATAACAAAGCAGCGCTGGGATTAAAGCTCCAAGTCAACATGTGACTGATACACAAACACAGACCGTTTAAATGAATTCGATGAAATTAATGCCCCTTGAAACTACTAAGAGAGATCTTTGATACACAGTGATGCATTGCCACAGCCAGCGTCCCTCAGGCATTGATGAGATCTTGTCTGAAATAAGTTCAGCTCCAACAGCACACACTGAACATCAAGAACACATGTTGTTCCCACACACTGCACTTCAGAATGAATCACTACTTTGTTTGGTGCAACGGGTGAGAGGAATGTGATTCTCCGTGTACCGTTCAGCCATTGGTCGTGTGCATCTCCAAAATACACAAGCTCGCAAAAGCAGACGAGCTCATGACTGTGGCAAGAAGTCAGGAGTTGGTAAGATCGTCAAGCTCAATTTCATCTGGAGTGAGAACAATGTTTACTATGGGTCAGAAGAGCTCCATTTACTGCAGTCACCTCTAATTCTGCTTTAAACAAGGGCGTTTGATTGGATTTAAAACTTTTATTTGGTGCATTGTTATACCTCAATTAAATTTGGTATGACTCACTTCTGAGTTTTATAGCAATTATTTTGTGGGTGTTCATGTTCACATGTGTAGCGGATCCCTTCCAGAGCTCATACAGAGTTCACTGCAAAAGGGAAAATTGGTCTTAAAGGTTGAAGAGGAAATTGAATCGTCTGATTCTGAGGCATAAAAATGCTAACAGACATCTTTATCATTCTCTCTCTCTCTCAGTTCGTCGTTCCACTTACTGTAAAACAAGGCCTCTTTTTGTCCTCAACTTCATCAGACTCACATGTTTCAAAGAGGAGGGGAAGAGATAGGTGGGACAGATGAGAGAGAGAAAGAGAAAGAACGAAAGAAAAGTGATAGAAAGACAAAGTCTCAGAATCGGAGAGCTCTTATGTCATTTCTAACATATCTAAATATACAAGTGTGACATTTAATTTACTTGTAAAACTGTCAGTTTGAGCGAGGAAACTCTACTATAACAAGGATCTGAATCGCCGGTCTTGGATTTGGACATGGAAGAGCATCAGATCACGGAGAATGGCAAATTACAGGGTAAACAATCTTTCTTTTCAATCTGGAGAAATGCGTAGATCATTTGTTGTGTTTTTAATTCATGACAATAATGGATTAGTAATTGATCAACATTGGCGGTGATGTCCACTTAAAAAAAAAAAAAAAAATTAATTAATTAATAAGTTTAATGAATGGCGTTTGACAAATTGTCTTCATTTTAGGTGCATATTTCTATCAGTTCTGTGCCGTCTCTGCATAAAAGTGTATGTGTGTGTGTTCCTGCAGGTACGGGGAATGACATTGATGCCATAGACTTTCAGGTAATCTTAATTGCTCTCTTTTGCTTACATGATTGTTTTTTTTCATGCTTTAATGTGTGACAACATAGATTATGAGTTTACGGTTTCAGTTCAGAGTTTGATTAATCTCTAATTCAAATCGCATAAACTCACACAGATCACTGCTGATAAGAAAATAAAAGTCATTGAGATAATCAATTGCTAATAGGAAGAGTGTGACTGAACTCAAGCTGGCCACATTTAGCTTAACCCTCCCTAATGCTATTGAGACTGATTTAAAGTTCCTGTCTCCTCTTGTTTAACTGCATCTGCATTTTTTTTCCTTCTGTCTTTTCTGAACTGATCTCTTACGGAGTCCTGGTGACCCCAGATTGCTTGTTTTAGTTGCAGGCAATGTGGGTGGAGCTAAAATCAGGAGTTGGAAGCGTGGTTGAAGATTTTGCCACCCTACGGCAAACCTACAGCCGACTGGAAGAGAAAGTCTCCAGCTATCAGCAAGACACTAATGACAAGATTCTGTCTCTCAGAAACACACTTAACACATTGCAGGTTCTAACAGACTTTTTTTATATTTGGTGTGCTTTTACCTTTCAAATGATTGGGGTCTGTAAGTTTATAAGTGTTTTTTTCCTGGCTTGGATACTTTTGATAATAATAATAATAATAATATTCAGCAGGGATGCATTAAATAGATCTAAAGTTACAGTAAAGTCATTAATAATTTAAAATACTTTTATTTCAAATGAATTATGTTCTTTTGAACTTTATTTTTATCACAGATTTAAAAAATCCATCACAGTTTAAAAAAAATAAATACTGCACAACTGCATTTATATTGACAATAACATCAACAATTCAGTTTATTAAAATGATTTCTGATGGATCATGTGACGCTAATGGCTGAAGTTATAATTCTGAAAATTCAATCACAGGAATAATATACGTTGTAAAATATATAAAATATGTTGTGATAATATTTCACTGCCATTATTGTATAACTAATGAACTAATGCTGCCTTAGTGAGCATTAGAGATTTTCTAAAACAACTAAATCTTACTGCCCCCTTACTTCTGAATGGCAGTGCATATAATATATAAATAAAATATATGACATTTTATAAAAACAATTAAAATAGTAAATATTAAAACTATGTAAATATATCATACAGCCATTAATTTTTTGAATTCCATTATTTTCATGTTTGTATTATTTTACTCATGATATATCTTTTTCGTTTTGTTTGTGTGTATGCAGGAAGATGTAGGTACAGCTCTAACACAGCTTTCTGAAGTTAGAAGCAACCAAAAAGACCTACAGCGGGACCTGGACCTCATGCAGAGCACACAGCACAGGTGACTTGACTTTCAGCCTGCAGTACATATACTATATCTCTTGTCTTTAAAATTTAAATATAAACATGCTCTATCCACTCACATAAACAAAGCTACATCATAAAAATAAAAAAAATAAAAATGAGACAAATGTCATCAGGTTTATTATTATTTATTACTCAGTCAGTGTGTATTGGATACTATGATGGAAAGAAACGTATAACCAAACAAGCAAGCTTGTTTAATCATTTTTTAAGCCTGTAATTTTTCATAACTTATGCAAAACCATTTTTAACTCAACTATAAAAGACATATTATAAGCAGACTCTGCAACTTTGTTATTTTATTGGCAGGAAAGGCTCCAGGGGGGAGGGGTCAGTGGATGGCCACGCCTCTCTGAACAGCCAAACAGAGATCAGCCTTATTCAGCATTACATCAGCAGCCTATCGGCCAATCCCAGTGGGTATAACAACTTTGAGGCAAATGTCTAAAGCGTGATGTATTCTTACTATAAAGATATTTGTATAACAACCATAAGCTGTTTCACATGATTGCCTTTTAATGCATAAGATGACTGCAGGTTGTGTCTGTGTGCTTAGACCCTTTCCCTGAGCATGATGGACAAAAGAAGTCTCCTGTGTGGAGGGAGAGGAAAAACAGCAGAGAACTGAACAACTCAACTATAAGTGAGTGATATATGTGACCCTGGATCACAAAACCAGTCATAAGTGTAAATCTTTGGAAAATTAAGATGTATATATCAATACATCATGAAATTATTGTTTGTTAAGATAGAACAATATTTGGCCAAGATACAACTATTTAAATATCTGGAATCTGAGGGTTAAAAATATCTAATATTAAGAAAAATCACCTTTTAAAGCTTTCCAAACTCCATTTGATATTACTAATAAAAAAATAAGTTTGACAGATTTATGAAACAAAATTGACTAAATCTATTTATAGAACATGATCTTTACTTAGTATTCTAATGATTTAACAGCAATTTTGACCCATACAGTGTATTTTTGGCTATTCCTAAAAATAAAGCCGTGGAAAATAAGATTGATATTGTGACCCAGTGTGACATATATGATTAATAAATTATATAAATTGGGAATGTGTTTAAATTTAGCATTTGTCATGAAATATGAAAAAACAATAATAATGATTTCTTTTTTTTAATGAATAAAATCAACAACCGGTATTAAAATCATGTCTTCTCAGCTCAGAGGCAGGCGGCAGCACTGGAGCTGTTGGAGTCTGAGAGAGTGTATGTGTCGTATCTCTCACTTCTGTTAAAGGCCAACATCAGCTTTAACGGCTCAGAGAATGTCAACCTCAAAGACAAACGGTAATTATGAATCAGAGCTCTATTTTAACGATCTAGGCGCAAAGTCTAAAGCGCATGGCGCAACAGGATTAACGGCGTGTCCAAATCCACTTTTGCTATTTTAAGGACGGAAAAATACGGTTTGTGACACGGCGCATGGTCTAACAGGGTTGTGCTTATTCTCTTAATGAGTTATGGGTGTGTTTTGAGCATAACGTGCATTAAACCAACTAGAGTCTCATCTCCCATTCCCTTTAAGAATCAGTTGCGTCACGCCATGGCACATTTGCTATTTACATGGCAGACTTTGAAAGTGGAAAAACTGAACGGTTCACCAGTGAGAAAACAGTTAAACAGAGCATCTGCAGCACGAGGATAAAGAACGAGCCTCCTCCATTCAGCCTCTTTACTTCACTTTTACTCTTTAATTTACGAATTTAAGGAAACGGTGTTGTACGCACTCCACTGAAGACATCCATTAGCCTACATATTCAATTTAGTTTGTTAAGCGCAAAGATTTGTTTTAAAACTATTTCTAAATTCAGTTCTAATTTCCAGCAAACCAATAAATGAACAATAATAATGAAGTGTGGTCAAAAAACTGAGCTATATCTAAACACACATCCTATTCTTATGCCCCATATGGTGATGCATACGTCTCCAAAACCCGGCAGGTGGACACATCTAAACTTGTTTTTATTAAAACAAATATAAATATGCATATAATAAATAATACTGCTAATAATAATAACATTATAATAAAAATGCAAATTGTCATGAATAAACTGAAAAAAGCCTCCTGGACATGAAGAAGGCATGGAGGCAGTGTTTTTTATATCTATGTAGTAAATAATCTTTTTTGTAACATTTTAATCCTTTATTTTTTTTCATATGTAAAGATATGTGTGTATTGCTGTACATCCTGTGTGTATTAAGCTTTTGAACCTGCATAGGCTAATTAATGCGTTCTGCGCTGGACTTTAGACCAGCTTTTTCTTGGTCAATGGTGCAGTCTATTTCAGTTTCTCAAAATAGCAACGCGCCAACAATTCGCCTTAACACACCCCCTTTATAGACCGGCACACCCATGAGTCCAATAAGTAGCGCAAATAGATTTTCTATTTAAACAACGTGGTTCAAAACGTGAAAATTAGGGTTGCGCTGGTCTGAAAATAGCAACAAATCACGCAAAACACATTTTTCGACTTATTGCGCTGGGTTTATAATAGGGCCCTTAATCTCACACCTATATGTGGCTTATCAGTGTCAAGAACTGGCTCCTACAACAGTGCAGATTATCAGAAAGACAACTCATCCAACAACACAGACCAATTAATTTCTCTCTTGCACAGAAATCAGTGCTAAACAGCGAATCAGAAGTAAAGAGTATGTTATGGAACAAACATAATTTAAAGTCCGCTTGAATGGGAAGTTGCTGAGGCTTTTATTTCAGTATGTTAATGTACTTACAACTGAAACTGATTATTATGTAGGGGGCAGGGCTTTCTTTTTGCACATAATTCCCTCATAGCAAACTAATGGTAAGAGGGGCGTGGTTAAGAATATTAAGGGCCGAAGGAAGAAGGACCACAACTTGACAAATGTGGAAGCAAATGGTCAGACTTTGATTGAAGATTACCAAAACAAACCTTTTTGTTTTCAGTAGATTAACATTCATGGATTAATGTGCGGATAACAATGTGTGCAATAGCAAAATGAACATTAAACATTTTGATTTCACATGGACTTTAAAGATTTCCTTAGTCTTTTCTTATCTGTTGTTGTATTTGCTCATTTAATGAAGGAAATGTAATGAATGACAATGTTTTCTTTGTGTGTTAGGCCTTTCCCTCCCTCTCTGCGCTTCTTGATTCAGCAGCATCTGGAGCTCCTGCATCTCCTCCAGGAGAGAGTCCTTAAGAGCCACTGGCAAGGCATCATGGGGGATGTATTTCTAAGGCTCACCAGCAAAGAAGTAAACAGTTATAAAGATTGAAAATGAGCTGCAATGACCATACCGTGTCCTTAAGTCCAATCTCAAATGTGTGTTTTGCAGAGTGATTTTCTGGACCATTATGTATCATATCTACGAGACCTGCCAGAATGTTTGACAGTTGTTAGTCTGTTCTCCTCTTCAAAATCAGGCAGCTTACTGGAGGTTTGCATAAGTATACTACACCCTTTTTATATTTACTGAATGCAGGTTTTTTTTTGTTGTTTTTTTTTGAAGATGCTAATTTGCTAGGTATATAGAGACTATGAAAGCATGCTTCTTCCACAGGATAAATGAAATATATATAAAGCAAGGAAACTGACTTCATCTCATAATTCTGACTTTTTTTCCCTTTGAACTGCAACTTTATTTCTTCATTTTGAATTCATTATACATT
This sequence comes from Danio choprae, assembly GCA_903798125.1. Taxonomy (NCBI): domain Eukaryota; kingdom Metazoa; phylum Chordata; class Actinopteri; order Cypriniformes; family Danionidae; genus Danio; species Danio choprae. The sequence goes on along the minus strand of CAIGQW010053273.1, from coordinate 4,786,019 downwards.
GTTAGCCCTCCAGTGAAATTTGAATTCTTTTTTAAATGTATGCTAAGTGATGTTTGACAGAACAAAGGAATTTTTCACAGTATTTCCAAATATATTTTCTTTCTGGAGAAAGTTTTCTTTTTAGTTTGGTTTGGAATTTTGTTTTCGATTTACTACAGACCAACCACTTTTGTCCAATGACTCGCCTAATTAATCTAGTTAAATTGCACTTTTCATACTAGTATCTTGCAAAATAACTAGTAAAATATTTTGTTCTGTCATCATGGGGAAAACAAACAATTAATTATTAGAAATTAGTTATTAAAACTATTGTTTAAAATTCTGTTGAAAAAATATTTCACATTTTCAACTCCATAAAAGATACCATTACAAGAATGTGTGTTTAGGTTACCAAGTAAAGTTTCTGATTTGTTGCATGTGTTTGAATCTAGAGTGACATCACAGGGGATGAGACGCGTCCAACGCTGTACTCTCTGCTTCTACAGCCTGTCCAACGTATCCCAGAATACCACGCACTCCTGCAGGTAATCAGACTCAGCTTTATTGTCTTAATAGCATTTTAAGCATGCGTATTGATTATGCATGTTCAATGAATGGCACTTTGTGAAATTCAAGCATGGAATTTCAAGCATTGCTAAGTAAAAGCTGCCCCATCAAGAAAATACCCACTTCTTGGTGAGGTTTGCTTGAAAATTCCAGTAGATCAGCAATTTCTGAAATAATTAGACTAGCCTATGGGACACCAACAACCATGCCACACTTCATTACCATTCTGATGCTCAGTTTGAACTTCAGCAGATGGTCTTTATAATGTCTACATGCCTAATGCATTGAGTTGCTGCCTAAAGTCCAGCGCAGAGCGCATTAGTTAGCCTATGCAGATTCAAAAGCTTAATACCCACAGGATGTACAGCAATACACACATATCTTTACACATGAAAAAATAAAGGATTAAAATGTTACAAAAATGATTATTTACTACATAGATATAAAAAACACTACCTCCATGCCTTCTTCATGTCCAGCAGGCTTTTTTCAGTTTATTCATGCCACTTGATTTTGGTGTTCACAAGCATTTGAAAATGTGTACCTACTAAAGTGGCTGTGTGTGTGCATTTGCATGTGTTTTACAGAGTCTCCTGCAGCAGACAGAGTCGGAGCATCCTGATTATTACCTGTTACTGGTGTCTGTGCAACAGCTTCGATCCTTCATGACGCAGTACAACCATCTGCTACAGCACAATCAGGAGCTCCTCACACACAGCCATGCCCTGCGAGAACACACACACAACCTGTGCACACACCAGCAGGAGAGACCCTCACACACGCGCAAAGAGCTCAGCAGGTAAGGCCAGAATAACAGATATATGTGTTTTTGTGTTGTTTGACTCACTGGCTGTTGTTTTTCACATCAGGTCTACAGTGAGACAGCTGTATAAAGTCGACTATGAGAAAAATTACAGCAGCAGCAGCAGCACACAAAAGTGAGTAGAGAAAAGTATCACAAGCTTTCTGTCAATTTATGGGTGTTTCTTTAACTTTAGGTATAAAAACTATGATCATTTAAAACAATTTACTGTATAAAAGTAAGAATGAAACAAGAGGCTATTTTAATATATAATATTGTATATAATATTAGCATTTTCTTTCTCACATTAAAAATACACCATTGTCAGTTTCATTGAACTGAATTTTTTTGTATTTTATAAAAAATGAAGAATATGCATATTTTGTTTTGTTATGATTAATTTACAGTTAAGCTATAATGTTGTTAAATTACGCAATTTGAGAAAATATTTTTTTTTAATAAAATGCTAGTTAATTAAAATGTAAAAAAATACACTTAGCAAGAAAAATTTTGTTGCACATTGCAAATAAAAATTGATCAACATGCATTGTGCATATTGCATGTTTACATATTGAGGTTGAACATTGAGGTTGAAATATTGATGACAGAAATTATTTAAATATTATGTATTTACAATCACTTTTGGGCAATTTTAGACAAATTAAATAAGTGAAAGTCTTAAAGGGGCTTTATTTAGGCCACAAGGTCAAAACATGGCCAAAACTGAAGGATCACACTTAAGCGTACTTCAGTGTACACTAATATATGCATAAAAATAAAGTATACTTCGAGATTAGCAATTCTATTAATCTTTTGTGTTTTAAGTGATCCCTCTCGACGTAACAAGCGCTACCCTGATTATGAAGTGGCCCCCTATCACTACGACCCAGAAGTCCCATCTCCTGTGTCATTCTTATCTGACTCTGACTCTCGCCATAAAGCAGTTTCAGTTCCCCTGCGCAGCATCCCAGAGACGGAGGGAGCGGGATCTGCTCTTGCTGACGCTCTGGGGCCGCTCTATCCCTATGGTGCCGGAGACTCTCGCTGCTCAAGCCCCTCTCATTCATCTGACTCCAGCATTGATATTGCCTTTGTGCGCTGCAGCCCTTCCCACAGTCCACCTCGACAGTCCCACAACAGAGGCCGCAGTGCTGGCGGTGTTGTTTACAGGCCAAACAGAACCTGTGTGTCCCCCGACTCGGCTGACATTGTGAGACCACGCCCTCTACAGGCGGTGCAGAGGAAGAGCAAATCCCTGAATGGTTTGCAGATGGACAGCATTGATAGCCTTAACAACCAGACAAAAAACCCTGCCCACCCGAGGCTGGAGCGACAGTCAAGTGGCAAATCAAGACTGAGAGCCAGCAGTCCAAAACACAGATATGAGACGCATACTGACACAGAGGAGCAGCCACGACTAACACACCAAAAGGTATACACTCACACAGATATATAATTGAGAATTGTTGGTAATTAGCAACGACTAAAAATCCTTCAGAAAACCTGCAATCTAATCAAAGACATTCAATAGCAATGTGTAAAGACCTTACCAAGAAACCACATGGAGACAAATCCAGTCATCTTTATTTCTATAGCACTTTTTACAATGTAGATACTATATAGTACAATATTTCAGATTGTGGACCATTCTAGCATTTCAGGCAGGCAGTAGAGTAGTAGTTTAATGCTTGTGTAGCAATGGCAATGCCCTGGCAACCATACACAACACCCTAGCAACCATACATGAATGGCATAGCAACCATTCAAAACATTAGCAACTGAATAGCAATGCACTAAACCCAACTCCCTGGCAACCACTAACAACACCCTAACAGCCACACGGCAATGGCATGGCAACTGTTCACAACAATGCAGCAACATGCAAGCAACCACACAGCAATGATATGGACAACATTCACAAAACTGTCCTGGCAACCACCCCCTACACTCTAGCAACTAGTTAGTAATGTTTAAAAATGAAACCCTGAAAACAATGTGGCAAGCAACGGCTTAATAACCACCAACAACACTCTGGCCACCATGTCAACACCCAAGCAATCATACAGGAATGCATTCATAACTTTAGCAACTGCATAGCAATGCGCTAAAACCTTTTAGAAACACTAGGCAACTGCATGGCAATTCCCCAGCAACCCACTCACAACACACTTATAGCCACACACAAATGGCATGACAACTATTCATAGTATACACTGTAGCCACTGCTTAGCAACACCCTGGTTACCACCCACAACACTCCAGCAATTGGATAGTAATGTGTTAAAAATTAAACACTCAAAACAGTTTAGCACTATACCCTAGTAACAGCATTAAAAGCCTTCAGAACACCTTAGCAACTGCTAAGCAACATTAAATGATATTTGAACTCATTTAACTGCAGGTGTATAATCTAAGTGAGTGAAAGCTCATTCTGCTTGTTCCTCAGGACTCCAGAAGCCTGGTGTGGGAGGAGCTCAAGTTGAGGGGCGTGTCTGATGACTATGAGCACACCCCATTGAGTGAACGTAGTAGGAAAGAAGGAAAAGGATTTAGGAACTCCTTCAAAAAACTCTTTAAAAAGAAGTGAGTTACTGAAAAGAGACGCACAGCGGCTTTGCGCATACACAGTGTCCTCCCTCACATTTAAAGTCATGGTACTTTGTGTGTGTCAGGTCTAATGACGGAAAGGAGAAGACAACAGTGAAAGCTGAGTGTCAAAGCAGTGGAGAGCTGGAGACCATCAAAACCCTTCAAACGGTAGACATTGACAGAGGAACTGCTGTTTAAGCTCCAACATTAGTGGTTCTCCGATGGTTTTGCTTCCAGGCAAATTTTACATATAACCCCAAAGAGTGACCCGATTTTTGGGTGCTTTTTGGTCTTTAGTGTTTGGTTTTGAAATATCTCTTGACTGCTGATGGTTTGATGACTTTGGGAATCATTTAATTCGCAGTATAAAACTGGGTTTCCGTTGTGATTTAAGACGTTTTGGAAGACATGACAAACAAGCCCATCAAAATAAAGACTGAAGTGGTCTCAAAATACTGAGCTTGTTGGAAGCAAAACCTTTGTCATTAGCAACAAATAGGATGTATTATCTTCATGGTTTTAGGATTGTTTATTTGCAGCTGTTTACGATTCAATTCAAATCTACTGTATGTGGCTACAACTCATTTTTGGACACGATGATATTTGAGAATCACTGTTCAAAAATTGAGCGCAAACTGCTTGATAAAATCCTTGAACACAAATTGTTTTGCATGCTGAAGTCAAATTGAATAGAATTTTATTTATATGCATTATTTATGTAAATATATAATTACTCAAAAAGGTATATTCAACTAAGTCTTCAGGTGTCTTAGTTAAGGCTGCTCTGTGTCTGTCCAAATTCAGTGTTAAGACTGAACAATATAGTGCAGCATAAAATGCCCAATTAAATCATTGCCTGCTCAGACCCACCCAACAGTTGGAATTGCTTTGTAAATACATTTATGCCACCTCTAAGCAACACTAAACAGCCAAGGTAAAGACACTTTAATACCACCTCAGATGCGTTTAGGTGCAACCGCTGTAGTGTACATGTGACAACTGTTCAGTTTACGCTGCGGCACACAAACTATATGTGTATGAAACTATATCTGAAAAAAAATGTGCAAGCTTATAATTGAATACTTACATAAATATACAGTCAAAATAAAAAATAAAACACAATGAAAAGAAAATCTAATTTGTAAATGCATATGTAAGTGGAAACAAAACAAAAATATTGAATGCAATATTTGGTATTCGAATATAAATTTGTGCATATACTAGTTTACAATTGTGAAAAGAAAATGTGTGTGTGTGTGTTTGACAAAATAACACCATTCAGATGCCTTAGATTGTTTTTCCCCACCTTGGTTTAATGTGTTAAATCTCATAAAAGAGTTTCACATTTGAAACAAAATATTGGCTTTATACAGTCTGTAAAACTCAAATTATTTTACACTATATACAAGACATGTGCATCACATTACACAAAAGAATGCAGCTGTAGTGGACGTGGAGTAGTTGCACTCAAAGCATCCCATATCACATTTATGACTCAAACGGAGCAATATTACTGGAAATTAGGCTCAGACACTGTTTCATTCGGGCCTCAACAAAAATCCAGATCATGGGTTTAAAACCGCTGTTATAGGGAGATCCTCTGCTTAAAAGTACTGTTTTTTTCTAACATTATAATAGCGCGTGATCTTATGCAAAGTTTCAAATGCATGTTAGAGGTAGAGACGACATGCTAAATTTGCGCATACGGCTAAACAAAACATGATTTCGCTATTTTGAAACAAAAAGGAGCCGTTAGTATTCAGATATGACATTGTACAAACTGATGAAAATGCTAGAAAGCGTCACAGACAGCAACATTCTAGAAAAAGCTCTTTTCCCCCTTTCATATTTACACACTGCATTCATAGGACATTATGTTATCTCTATTAGCTTTCAGTGAGCCTAATAAATAGGATTTCTCTGTCTGTTATGCTCTTGACATCACACACACACACACACACACATCTGACAAGCTGAGAAAAGCACACGCATTTGTGCAAACGGTTACTAACAGTGCTTGGTAATGAACTAAAACATGACACTTGCCTTTTTTGCATACAAAATTAAATATAAAAAACACTCCATTTCCATTAATTGGCTCATGATGATGAATTAAACATGACGCTGTTACAGTATCGTGTTACGCAAACAGTCTTAGCGTGGTATCATCATGGATCCTTGAACACTACCATTATACTCTTTAAAGCACCCTAGAGTACCATTTATATACCACAGTATTTGACTAGAGTAACCATTCAGAACCATGATATATATATGGTATTACCATCTGACCACAGTTATTTAGCTTCGGGGGATATGAATGATTATACTTTACAGTATGAAATGATTCATTTCATAATACAGTGCTTAATTCACTGGCTGTGCTAACAAAACAAATATTTTAGGACTAAGATGGCGCCCCCTAGTGTTATTTTTTTCAAGTTAAAAAGTCTTAAAAAAAAAAAAGTGTCTAGACTTTCTTGTTCATTCAAGTGCCCTGCGTGTTTTGATTATTAACATTTATAAAACAATACGAACACTTAAGCTCCACTGTTTGTTGTTGTGCTGTTAATATGGAAATGTGCAGCTAATGGGACATAAAAACTGGTTTACTGAATGCCACCAAATGAGAAAAATGAAGCTAAACACATGAATTAGTACAAAAAATGAGCTGGTTAGATTTACGGACAATTCACACAAAGCACATTTTTGTATTTAATAGCCAGCTTTTAAATAGTTTTTTTTTAAATATAAATTCAATTATAACAACAATTAGAACAATTATAAGCATTTTAGGGTGTGTTCACACTGATAGTTCGGTTCTCTTAGTTTGTTTGGTCTGGACAAAAAAAATTATAATATATTCAGTTCTGTGTGGTTCATTCTGCTGTGGCGACCCCTGATTAATAAAGAGACTAAGCCGAAGGAAAATTAATGAATGAATATTTAGTTCTGATGCCAGCTGCATAAACTTAGACACTGTGTATAAAGTCATAAAAGTCATTATTTTTTTACACCCTCAAGCCATCTAAGATGTAGAAGATTTTTTGCTGATCTTTGCTGATTAATATAATGCAAGTCAATGGCTACTGGAATTTGACTGGAGTCATATTAAACATTAAAACAACACATTAAGGTCTTATGTAGCAAAACAATTGGTTTGGGAAAGTAATCTATATTTACTCCTATATAACCTTAATTTCACAACCTCAGCAAGCAGTCTATATACAATCTATATAAAAGAGTTTACATTCTTATGCTCAAGACTGACTTCTCAGATTCCCACATGAATACGCCATTATCTGACAGAAATAATGCCGGAGCTTGTGTTCAGTACTCAACATTAGTCATGAATTCTGATTGTTTAACTTAAAATCTTATTGTGTCTATGGCTCATTATTAAGATTAAACCTAAACATACAAAAAACAAGCAAAAACGGGCTTTTATGATGTTAATTTTGCTACAGAACGTGGTGAACATCCAAAATATTACTGTGTGCTGTACTGAAGGCACTCATTACCAGGCCTTCATTCTAACATGAAAAGTTAGCAAAACAAGAAAAAAATCCCAAATGCAAATTAGGTGTTTCCATTAAGTTGTTAGAGTGGATGACTGTAGTATTGGTAACCTAGTAACCAACAGTAAACAAGGCAAGCATAATGGAGACAGCTGATTAGTCACGCCTATGTTTGCTATATCAGTGTTTATTCTGCAAATGCTTCCATCTTCCGTAACAAATCTTTTTGCAAATTAAGAGGTTGTAATTCAAAATTTGTCATTTCCAACACTTGTTTCTCATGCGATACTTTAAAATGCGCATGAACACAGAATGATGGAAACCCAGCTTTACTATGTACGTGTATGTATATGACCGTATATTTTTCAGAACTCTTATAAAGTGTAAAGGAGTCAAAACAGCGCCGGGAATTCCTCTTCCGCACAAACAAGTGAAAATCTGACACGGTTTTGAACTGTAGTCGGCAACATCAAGACTACCACAACAAAAAAATTGTCTGCTTGAGTTTTAATAGTTGTGTCTTGTGATATAATTCCTGTTTATGGTTTTGTTTAGATATCTTTGGTCTGTGCTGTGTTCATATTTCAGTCTAACCGGCCCAGAGTTTGATTGGAAGAAGACTATCTGCCTTTTCAACGTTCTTGGTCCACTTGTTTAGTGTGAAGCAAAGTTCAGATCAGAGTGTTTCAATAATTCAGAGAAACTGCACTAATAGAGCCAGACTTTGTTTTAATGTAACCAAACCGTTAAAGTGTGAACACCCTTAAAAGCAAGAATGTGTTCTGTGTGAACTGTATTAGCATGACACCCATAAATAAAGCTGTTTACTGCAGTACTGAAAGCCACAAAGCTACCAAGATGATACATCACCTGTAAACCATGCCAGATATAAAAGCCTGGTTATTTGATTCCTTTTTAGACAACGGATGTACAAGACTGCTGTGTTTTCACATTAGTTATATCTCACATTAATCATGAGATCTGATAGTTGGTGTATCAAGGTGTCTGTTTAGCTTAGTTTGCAATATGTTTGTGTATTGAAATGCATTTGTAGTTTAAAAGCAAAAGAATGTACTACTGTATAACTGGCATTTGAAATAAATGATTAGATTTGCTAATCACCGCTACATGCTATGCGAATCTATTATGCATATTAAACGGTCTACCTACGTTTGCTTGTACTGAAATATCGATTTAGCATCGATACAAGGTACCAGGGGCTGGTATCATACCAAACCACAGATTTTGTTATTAAAATTCAACTGTAGTGTTTAATTTCAGCGGTCTTTGTGCAGTTTTTTTTCCTGTAGTGTTGTGTTCAGTAGCTTTATAAATGAAAATGAGGTGTGTGAGTCTCAGGAACGTGACCTTTGTAGCGTGCATTACGTGCGTGTGTTTAAGGCAGTGTATTGTCAGTAGCTGTTCTCATGACCTGCGAGGATGTACAGATTACTCTGAGCCGTGGGGTCTTCAGTCGGCTTGCTTTCCAACACCACCACTCTGAGGAACATAGAAAGGCCTGTTAAGAGCCGTACTGAACGTGGATTTGCTGCTGTATAGTGTGTTTATGAGCTCTTACCTGTCAGCTCCCAGCAGCCTGTAGGTTCTCGAGTTATCTGAGATCTCCTGAGTAATCTGAAGCAGAAAACAAGAGCAGTGTAAGAGCTGTTTTGTATTTTTTGTAATTCTGTGTTTGACCACCGGGCGGAGCGCTTATGAATAACAATATAAGTAAGGTAGGAAAACGAGAAAAGCGTGACCGGTCTGTGTAATCAAGGGGAGGACAAGATTTTTTGACCGTGACCATGATGGAAAGCAGCATTGAAAAGATCCTTTGCGATTCATGAGTGCATGATATATTATAGAGGAACGGTGAGTAGGAAAATGCAGCTGTATTAACTGTATGATAAACTAGATATTAAAGTTAGAAGGCAAACGTTATGGTGGCTTGAGAAAGCAGTTTGTGTAGTTTGAAACAGTTTGAAAAAGTAAGGATAAATGAAAAAGTAAAAAAAAAAAAAAGTATGGAAAAAGTAGAATTACCATGTTTTTAGTGTGAATTAGCATGTTGCTGCTAGCATGTTTCCAGTATAAATTAGCACGTAGCACACCCTGCTATGATAGGATTTTTGCTTTCCTTTTTTAAAGTGTACTGTGTTGTACATAAAACAAAAGCAAAAACATTTATTTTGGAAGAAAATCTACTCGAGAAACTAAGAACTACTGACTTAAAGAAATGCCATACCTCACTGTTTTTAAAGCTTCGTCCCTGCATTCCATGCTTCCAGAATGCCAAAACACTGTCCTGCAGACACACTTTAAACAGACATATATAATTGTCATTTAAAGCAAACAGTTAATTCCACAGTCTGTCTTTTACATTAGTTTAATTCTTACCTATTGCCTCAATCTGGAAGTTAAAAGTGAGCTCTGTTGACAACTTCTTGTTGGATTTTAATTTTCCCTGTAAATTCACCAACTTTATACATCCTGTAAAATACAGAATCAAGAAATAAGACAGTAAAAATATAATAGGAAATACTGTGGAAAATGTTTTAAAAAATTAAACATGAAAGGAATAACATTTCCCAGGAGGGCTAAGAAATGTGTCCCCATATTCAAATAAATACATATTATTAATGTGTAACATTTACATTATTATTATTATTATTATTATTATTATTATTATATTGCATTACATTTTCTTTCATTAAGGTTACATTTTATATTATCATGAAAATAAATATGCGTTAATTACTTACGATCTAGGCAGACGAGGACAGTGTCTCTCTCCAGCTGAGTCACATGAATGACACACGTCTGAGGTGTTTCTAAAATCACACGACACAACAGCAAAGTTATATTATAGCAAACACAAGAGAAAAGATATATTTTTTAGAGATCCAAACAAATGAAGTCCAGAGTCTCTCTGACACTGACCGGGTTCCGTGAACGCCGGGTTGCCAGCATTGGGATCGACGGTGCCAAAAGTGACCACCTGATCAGGGTGACTTCCTTTACTGACCGCCACACAAACCACAGGATAATGCTGTTCAGGAACCACCAACATCTCAAACACTTCTAATGGGCATGGCAGGGTGAGATCTATGCTCTGGACAGACACAAATTCACAGCGTTATATACTTTGATGCTTATTTGATGTTTAATGTAATTTCTCTGTTTCTTTTACTTACTTTTATGAGCATGAAGCGCTGCATGGCTTCCACCCATTCAAACAGCATTACGCTCGACTGGAAAGCTCCACAGAGGTACTTGTGACCTGTGTACGGGTTCCGCACTACATACATACAGAAACAATTCATGTTAGACTGTATTCATGCAAAGATTTGTGCAATTTGCGATTATAATGTTTATATCAAGTGATTTAATTATTTTTCTAATATTATCTAAGTAAAGTTTAACAGCAAAGAAAAAATTCACCATTCTTTTTTTACCTTATTTTTATCTTCTGGAGAAAGTTTTGTTTCTATTTAGTTTGGCTGGAAAAATTAAAAACTGCTAAGGTCAATATTTGTATCTCCCTTAAAAAAATGTTCATTTGTTTTTGCTTGGCTACAGAACAAACTACTGTTGTCCAATGACTTGCCTAGTTAACCTAATTAAGCCTTTTAACTTGCACTTTAAGGTGAAAAAAGTATCTTGTAAAATTTATACTGTCATAATGACAAAGACAACAGAAATTAGTTATTAAAAATTAGTTAATAAAACTATTATGTTTTAAAATGTGTTGAAAGAAATCTAAGTAGTTAAATAAAAAAAATAAAAATAAATAATAATAATAATAATAAT
>CAIGQW010053273.1:4740305-4774654 GCA_903798125.1 Danio choprae | reverse complement strand
TATATATATATATATATATATATATATAATAAAAACACTCAATTTCACAGGAGTGGCTAATAATTTAGTTTGAATGTATTTATACTGACCTACGCAGCATTTCTGACAGCCCCTTGTTTCTGGTATTTTATTGGACACAGTAAACTTCCTGAAAGAAATGCATTAACGTGACACATTGTACATTGTAAATCAACCACAATTATTTAAATAAATCTTTAGATAAATCAAAAAAATAAATAAAAAAATAGTATGAACAATAACAGATTAAATTTATAAAAAGATCCTAAAAAGTTTCATCTAAATCATAGGTATCAAAGTCAATTCCTGGAATACCGTGGGATGATTTTGTCTGGGAGTTTGTGTGTTGGAATGGCAACAGGTAATTTCTGCATCTGTCGAGCTTGCTCAAAGAGCCCCGTCAGGTTGTAGGAGTACAGCTGAGATGCTTTACCTGTGAAACACACACATAGAAGTGTATTAATGATGGAGAAGTTGAAACATTAAAATATTCTGAAATGCTCTATAAAGTTTCCCTTGGTTTATCTGACCTGATATAGAAAGCAGCCAGTTGTTCATTACATAAACCCACGTGCACCTCCGTGGAACCAGCTGCAAGAAAGAACTGACTTAATGTTACATGTACATATTTCATATGTATTTTTTGCCATATCGCCAAGACTGCATGCATTATTCCTTTTTTTATGTAATAAAAGAATTTCATCACAATGATGAGATGCTGACCTGCTCCATGGTGCTCTCATGGATTTCATTCAGATTGAGAGTGTAAATTCCTTCCTCTGCTCCGAAAATCAGATACTGATCTGAAAAAAAAAAGAGTGTCAAGAGAGGCTTATAAAACTGATAATTATGTCATTTAGAAGCATATGATCTATTTGAATTTGTTTCTCACCCCTGGTGTTTGGGTTGATCCAGGAACAGGCACAATGAATCTTTAGTGGACAGCCATTAAACACTTTAGAGAAACAAGCTCCCATCTGTACAGCACAAAAAAACAAAGCTGAGATTAAATGGTCCAAATGCAGCTGTTATTTTTGTTAATACAGGTGTGTTCATACAAAATTTTTTTTTTTTTATCACTATTTACTAACCCCCAAGTGGTTCCAAACATTTAAGAGTTTCATTTTTTCAGTTTCAGCACAATAAAGATATACTGAAAAATGCTAGAAACTGGTAACTGTTGACTTCCACAGTAGGAAAATCAAATACTATGGAAGTCAATGGTTACCGGTTTCCAACAGAAAAAAGAAACTTAAACTGGTTTATGACAGGTGAAGGCTAAGTAAATGATGACAGAATTTTGAGTTTAGGGTGAACTGTCCCTTTAATACATCTTTCAGTGCTCTTTAATACATCTTTCAGTGCTTAAAAATAGTAAAAGATAGAAAGAGGAAAAAAGAAACAGACAGAACGAGGCAGAGCTGGATGACTCACATGTACTTTAGGGGTTGGTGGAAGGCCATTACTGAATGGTAGCTACAAAAAAAACAAAAAAACAGATCATTTCTGTAAGCTGCTTTTGAAAGGGTTTGCAATGCATTTGAATAAACTACTTTCCTCCTTTTATCATCTATCTAAAAGACAAATCCCAAAGTCTATCAGTCTGAAGCACAGACAAAGTTTTATAATTTGAATTTGGAGTTTAGAACATCCATAATTACAATTCTTCCGTAAAGAAAAGATGCAATAACACACAGACATCAGCAAAAATGTATCTAATACAGAAAATGACACAGGAAAGGTTTGCAACAATATTACATCAATCCATCATAGAATGCAATTTGTGCATGCACAGCCATATCATGCTTTTCATATAGCAAAAAACTGCAACCTTATAGGGATTAAACATACCTGTAGACTACATGAGGGGAGAGAGGCCAGTTTTTCTTTATCTCCATTCTCCGGGGCTGAAACTCCATTACCTGCACATAAACACACACATTTACATTGATTTTCCATGCTTTGAATCCTGAACTCACATCTAAGAAACACTAATGTGATCCTAATACAAACATCATGTTATCCGACTGATTATAGTTTATTGCCACCATAAATACAACAACATTTCTCATTAATATTGACATTGCTCATGATCAATTGAGGGGCACTTACATTGATGCGCTGTTTAATCAAACATTTCTGGATTTCAGAAAAAGGATTCAGATGTCTGGATCACATTTGTTGAGTGCTGCATGAGACTTCTATTATAGTCTTATTTATTCCATTGTTATGCTTGTTTGCTACCTTATTAGCATAATTTATTGTGCAATCTGATTTGTAAAACAACAAATTCTAACAACATCACACAAAGTCATCTAATTAGCTCTGGACTAAACAACAGTTCTGTCCTGACAACTCTGAGAGATTTAGTATGTCAATGACAATGTATATGGCAATGTACAAAAAAAAGTGTATTTATAAAGTGTGCTTCACACAGGTGAGTGGGCTTGACACGCCACTTGTAAAAACACTCCCTTGTCCTTACCTTAGCACTTTATTCTCTGAGCACTGACACTTCCTTTGTATAATTAGCACTTTTTGTGTGTATTGCATCATCTTGTTGAATTGCTGAATGCCTCCTCAAATGTAAGTCACTTTGGACAAAAAAGGGTCTGCTAAATGACTAAATCTAATGTAGATGTGCTTTGGTCTTGGCTGCAGAGATCTGTTACGCTGTTGCTGCTTTGATTCTAGGTGCAGAGCAAGTATGGAGACTATTGGCTACAGCCAGTGTATTCACAAACATGTCGCCTGAGAATATAATACACTGCGTAACCCCTATAACAGATCTATACGCAGGTGGAGGAGAATATCTGTAAATGCGGGTCAGATTGCTAGCACAAACAACATTGAGGTATTTAAATGTTGAGGAGCAAGCTCATTGGCTACTAAGGCGACAGCAGCCAATCACTTGTGACATATAGTTGGAAGCAAATTGGATAGTACTTATCAGCGCCCAATAGAGTTTCATGACAGAACTTTGTTTATATCTATACTGGCCACTGAACTAATACCAACATTACAGTATGCAAAGCACACAGGAAGACTGGCAAAGCTGTCTACCAATCACAGGAGGGCACGCTCAAGTGGGCGGTGCTTAGCTTACTGTGTTCTTCCTGTTCTTCAGCATGAAGCCATTCCCAGAATCTATAAATGCCATCATCCCCTGTTGGCTCTGTCTGAGCATGCTCAGATGGTTTGTTACCTAGACTGCTGCGTCTGTGTGGGGGGAGACGAGGAGGCGGTGGTCTGGGAGGAACACAGGATGCGGGACGAGCAGGAGGGGTGGAGCTTGCAGAAGTTGGACAACGTTTGATGGTCCCTTCTCCGCAAATGTCCTCTGAGGCAGAGCTGCTCTGAGCAGGAGACAGAACCTTCGGCTGGGAAGTGAGAAAAGAAAGAGACTGAGTTAAAGAGATGGTTAACCCAAAAAACACATTCGGTCATCATTTTCTCTCCATTCACTTGTTTCTTACTTCTGTTGAACACAAAAGAAGATATTATGAAAAATGTTAGAAAGTACCAACTATTGACTCACATAGTATGTTTTTGTTCCTACTATGGATGACAATTTCAAACAATATTAAGAATGTCTAGTTTTGTGTTCAAACGAATAACGAAAGTTTAAAACCACTTGAGCCAGAGTAAATTGTGAGGACATTTTCATTTTTGGTGCACTGTCTCTTTAAGTCCTGTTCGGATGCAGAATGATAACTTTCAAATATATTAGCACCTTAATGCATAATATCATTCTGTTCATTACAATTTTACACTGCAGTTTTGTTATCTGCTGTTTAAAGAACACTAGATTCTGATTGGCCAGTGAAGTTCAATCCTGCTCTTGGTGTTGTAGACGTCCCGTTGATTTAGAACACTTCTCAACACTTTGATTACCTGCTTTAGACGTCTTTAATTTGAAGAGGACTTTGCAATACAGTGACCTCCAGGGATAGGTTCGGACACTTCTGTGATGTTTTATCAACTGGAATAAAATCATTCTGAAAAGTGATTCCAATGACAGAGTTTCTCTGATAGAGCTGTGGTGTGGATTCTGCTATTCTTTTATCATTTCAATCATTTTTAAAAGTGTATCTTTGTTATCCTTAGTGTGAACTACCTACATAATAGTTTTGCAATAGCATGTAATATTCAGTGATAGATGCAGGTCAGGTTAGGTTCAGATTAGGGCACACAATCTTGTGAGACAGTTCAGGAAGGTAATTTAGCCTAGTAATTTTGTTGACAGACTTTCTCTTGCATTTGTCTCATGCATTTAAGAATAGCTAAAACAATATTTGAGAAGCTGGCTGCTTCAGTTTTTTAATCCCACGATTAGTTCAGTTGAATGGGTTTTGTTGGAAATCTAGATGCTTGCATCAAACTTCATTCGCATGTGTTAATCTTCTTAAAATAATTATCCACGTTAATTGAGCGCATACAGTTTTATGTGCATTTTAAGATATTTGTGTCCATCTATGTGCTGCATTGAAAAGATTTAACTTTTACCTTGGGTGGCAAAGGAGGTGGTACTTTAGGCCTCATGGTTGATGTGGAGTTGCAGCTGTAGGCACAGATACACAACAGCATAATGAAAGGATATATAGATATACAAGATGTGGTAACATGAAAGAAGGATAAGAAGACCACTGGCACGTTTTCTTTGGACAGTGAAAACACATACAGGGATTCATTCAGATGAAGAAAGAGACCATATGCAGTGTCACAAACAGTAAAGATTCACATTCTGCAAGCAAGAATGGGCATGTGGACACAAGACACAGACACAAACAGTGCTGATTACACTCACATACAAGTGTAATCTACCCAGACCAAGACAGATTGGGAATATTTGAAACTTCTTAGAGTTTCCTCTCCCAGGAAACTCTAGGTAGGAGAAACACAATTTGTAATTGTCCTTACTTTGGATGTCTTCAAAGCTTTAAACTGACTGCAAATAAAGGCGTTTCTGAATATCTCGTCAAAACAAATGTTCGAATGAAATTCATGACTGAAATACAAACCCGCATCAACATACAAATCATACACGATGATTACTTTTTAGAACTCTATTTTTACATTTTCTGAGGGAAATGTAAGAGGTGCTTAAACCTTCAAAGCTTTGTAGTCATTTCCAAGATGTTGCCATGTAGTTACTAAGGTTTCCTAAATGACTACCAGTGTGTCCTGAGTGGCCAGAGTGTTGCTATGTGGTTTCTTGTATGTTTCTAATGGCTGCTTACTGTGCCAAAACAAAAATAGTCACTATGACCCTATTTAGGAATTGCATTAACATACATTTGGCCAATCTAATTACAAGTAAATGAAGGAAACTTTTTCTTGGTGCTTTAATCCAGTGGTTCCCAATTCCGGTCCACATTTTGTATGTCTCTCTCTTAATTAACAAACTAGGATCAGTTCATGG
Source organism: Danio choprae (assembly GCA_903798125.1). NCBI lineage: Eukaryota > Metazoa > Chordata > Actinopteri > Cypriniformes > Danionidae > Danio > Danio choprae. Next base: position 4,769,214 of record CAIGQW010053273.1, on the reverse strand, counting down.
ACTTCTCTATTAACGAGCTGATGATCTGAATCAGGTGTGTTAAGTAAGGAAGACATGCAAAATGTGCAGGGCAGGGGGTCCCGAGGACTGAAATTGGGAACCACTGCTTTAATTTGTTTTTGTTTACTTTTGGCTACTTTCCTGTTTTCTTTAAGGGGATAGTTTGGGTGTATGGGCCTCTTCTGAGACGAGACTATAGAGACAACAGAATATGCAAAAAGAATCCGCAGGAAATGATATGGAAAGCAGCACCTTAGTTTCTGATCTGATTAGCTGAGAAACAAAACCTAATGCTGTGGGTTTGTGTTAAAATCAGAACTGTCATTTTTTTTAAACAGGAAAAAAAGCACTGGACTGGAATTTTGTCCATCAGCAATTGCCTTGTTTTTTTATATAATTGCTGTGACCTCACAAGTAACAGGTTTCTTAAGGCCAGCCCCTACACCACTGTACACATCATCAGAGACGTTCAGAAGATGTAATTACGTTGAGGTAAAGTTAGGGATTCAGATTAAAGAAAGCACACGTGAATTAAAAAAATAATAATAACGTGCGTTTCAATAATGATCATGCATTTTCGCATCAGCAAGCAACGAAAAACCAGACACACTACAAAACAAACCCACAATCCAATCTCACATCTGATTGACACTAACAGACGGGGAGTCACGGATGAACACAAGTGTTTTTGAATGATACACATCTCACAATGCATCTTCCTCTCACTTACTGCAAATCATCACCTTCATCCTCCTCCTCATCCTCTAAATGTGTCACATGACCCCTGAGAGAGATGAAGAGGGTGAGGCTGAGAGGGTATAGCAGCCATAGAACAATGCAGAGAACACACACACACACACAACTCAGCAGTAAGAGCTGCTCTGTGCCAAGCAGAGGAGGAGTGTGCAGAGGTGATTAGTGTGCATAGCCGTTTGGCTGACCAATCAAAAGAAAGCGTGAGAGGGGCCGTACCTTTGATTGAGCTCCTCAGCAACAGATTTTAATAGACTCCTGAAAAACAATGAATAAAACAGAGAACTTTGTATATGTGCAGCTATATACACACAAAACAATCATATCAGTGTAAACTAGTGATGGGTTACAACACCAAATTGACCGTTTATCAACTAGTCATCCAACAACAAAACTACTTGATTAGCAAGGTCAACCAGTAGACTTACTCATTTAATTTTAGTACTCTTACTTTAAACTAGGAATGAGTCAAGACAGATTAATAGTTGACAAACATTCATTTGTTTAGTAAAGTCGACTAGCCTTCATTTCCTTTATTTGTTCATTTTCAGTTTTGTTAAACTAGGGAGGAAACAAGGTGGATGACAAGTTTGGTTGATTTACATATAATTATATAGATGTTGTATTGACTTATTTATCTTGCCTTTTATCCTCTCTTCATTTTTTTAGTTTAGTTAAACAGATAAGTCAACTAGTCATCCAATAACTACCTACTAGATAATTAGTTTTAGATATTTCTTTGTATATTTATTTTCAGTCATGTTATTTTTATACTATCTTCTATGCAGGAACCTTCGACTAGTATTTCACAAAAAAATAGTTAAATAGTTGACTAGTTTGACTAATTTTAGTTAATAGCTTATTTTTTTCTAAACATTAATTATTAACTAGAGGTTAAACAAAACAGACAAATAGTCAATTGACTTATCAATAATGTTGCTAGTGTTGTTTCTTTCTTTCTTTATTTATTTATGTTTTAATATCTGCAGCATTGGCTATATTCATGCAAACACTTGATATTTAAAATATTCAATATATAATTTACAATCAGAACTGTTTATTAATCATTCATTGTCCAAAAAAATACAAACAACAACTGATAAAACGTCATAAGTTATTTCAGTTTGATCAATGATAAATATTCTAGTTTCTCCAGAATACACCTTTTTAAACATTTCGCTTCAAATATTTCCTGAATAAAAACTTTCTCTAACATCATTTAAAAATATACATTCTATTAAACTATGTTTTATTGTCAGAATATTCTTACACAGGTCACAAATAGGTTTTTCTTCCCCTTTCAATAAAATATGCGTGTGTAAGTATGGTAGCCAATTCTACATCTCGTATGTCTATTTCTTTCATTTACAAATGGATTTACTTCATACAATTGGCTATTTTTGAGTAGTTTCTTTCTCTGAACTTTCTTTCAATAAACTCACAAAACGTACTCACTTATTATTTCCCAGAATGCTTTGGGGCTCTAACGGCAGATCCTACAAAACAAAAAAAACAAAACAAAAAAAAAACAGTGAGACATGCAGTCTAAACAAACACAATAAATACAACAAATAAATGACAAAGTCTGACAAACCATCTCATGATATGGTTCGGTCTCTTTCCTCAAAGGGGGGTCAAACCTCACCTTGTCAACTAGAAAAGAGACACACACACACACACACACACACACACACACACAGATTTCAGATTTCTCTCAGTGCTTTTTTAAGTAGGATAAGAATTATTGTGCTTACTCCAGTTCAGTAAGTCAAGAGCCAGTTAACACATGACTTACAGTTAATCTCAGACAAAGTCTTTCCGTCTCGTGAACTCCTGCTAGTTGAGCGGATTCGATGCGGAACAGACACAGGAGACTGCAAACCAAAAGACCACAATCGTTATTTTTAAAGCTCACAAGCCTTTTCTGAATATCTGTTATAAAACTCGGTCACACTTTACAATAAGGTTTCATTAGTTCATGTATTTACTACTGTGAATTAATAATGAACAATACTTGTACAGCATTTACTGATCATAGCTCAATATTTACTAATGCATTGTTTATTACAAATTCATGCTTTTTAACATTAGTTAATGCCCCATTTAACTTAAACAAAAAACAGCTTAATTTTTATTAACTAACGTTAACAAAGATGAATATATACAGCAATAAATGTATTGTTTATGTTAGTAAATACATTAACTAATACAATGTTATTATAAAGGGTTACCTAAAACTTCAACCTTTCCTCAAGACAACACTGCAAACCACTGGCATTAAACCAATAAATTCCCATGCATTCACATACACACACTCTTATCACATATGCGCACTGCAGCATGGATAACCGGACACACTTGTACCTGGCAGCTGGCAGAGCCAACTGTCTGCCCACATTTAGGTTCTACATCTAAAGAAACAACCAATTAAAATTCAATGCTTCAGTTTAAAGCCCTGTCATGATTTCCCTCTGGTATAAAATGTAAGGAGAGTGTCAGACATATGACATCACCTCTGGGTCGATGTCATCCTCCTCTGCATCACTGTGTGTGCTGTGGTCAGGGTTATTAGCTTTGTCCAGTAGCTCAATGGCTAGAGTCCGGCTAAGAGGCTGGGTAACGAACGGATGCTGAAAAAAAGGGAAGTGACGCAATGAAACATCACAAAGCCAGTCGTAAATCATCACCAAAGAAGACGGGATCTTACCTGCAGTAATCTGTCAGCCGTGGGCCTCTTCTTGGGATTTTTGGTCAAAGCCATTTTCACAAAGTGATGGAAATTATTTGTCCTTTGAGAACCAAAACAACTCAGATGAGTGTGAATCCATGCAAACTTTCAACTGACAGTATTTGTGTAGTTTTCTCTGGTAAACAAAGGAGTTAACTAGTAGATGGGTAAATAACATTTGCATTTACACTACTGAACTTATAATTAAACCAGTTTAAAAAAAAGCAAAAATGTCAGGATTTGTTCTTATTTTTTAAGCATTTAGGTGGATTAGTAAAAATCCATTGAGATTTTGAGGCACAAATAATCATCTTGTCATGTATAAATCATAGGCAAAGGCATTCTGATTAGAAGTATGGCAATAATATGCAAGTCTAAAATATTTTTGGTAGAACTTAATCTTTATTGAACACAAGAGTATTCATTCAATATATTTTTACAGTAAAAAGGGAGGCTTAAATTGACTAAATTGAGGGTAAAATCATTTAAACTGTCATAAAAGATTTCTATGTTGAAAAAAAAAGTATTAGTTTTCACATAAATATTAAGCAGCTGTTTTTAAAGTTGATTTTAATAATAAAAGTTTGTTGTCCGCCAAATTAGAATATGCATAACATGTAAAATTACTGTTTAATTTAAAAGTGTAAATGTATTTCACAATATTCTTGTTTTTACTATATTTTTGAAAACAAAAATGTATTCTTCAGTAGAAATTACTTCTTGCAAAAAGATTTAGGAAATTTGACTGATGTCACCCTTTTAAACAGGAGTGTATCTTACTTTTATTGCTCCAATATGAACTGTACATTTGAGTTGTACATAAAAAATACTTACCACTTAACTTTGTCTTTTAGCTTAGGTGGTTGGAAACTGCTCTTGGTCATTAGGAAGAGTGCTCTGAAAAAGACAAATGTGGAAAAGGAGTATAAGGTTTAAGTGTTGTCAGGGCTTCATGATATTGAAGGAAAAAAATGCATTATTTTTAAAATGTATAAAAAATGATTCATTATTTTAGAATGAATGGGGTAAGAAAGAAAGTGCTTTAGAAAGTGGTAGTCAGATATTGAATAATCAAATGTAAAATAACACTTCACAGTCTTTAAATGAAATACAATTAATCATTGTTAAAGCTACAAATGCTGCCGTTTCTTGCACCTGAATGTTTTAAACTCACCTGATATGTTTACACAGCAACAGACCATTAAAACACATGCAAATGATGAACTTTCACACCACAATGGGTAAACTGTGCAATTAATCCACAAATTACATGCATTCTGAACTGTTGTGCCTGGTCAGCTGGAAACCCTGCATTGCACACATTGCGATGGCATTATTTTGTAGGGCTGCACAACATATCATAAAATTATTGTTATCGTGATAATAGTATATGCAATTCACGTATCACAGACATGTGTGATCAATTTTATTTACTTTAGCATTGGCTGTTTATTTAAATTTGACCAATCAGATGGGGCCTTACAATCTTTATCTCCACCTCCCCAGTAGTTGCTGTTCTGCTATTGGCTGGAGCGGCCCAAAGGTGAACTCAGAACTGAAAATAAATACTTATGGGTCAATTGAGAGGAAAATGACAACAGCCAATCAGAATATCTGCTGAGGTTTTCACTCACTTATAGTGTTTCAAAGACTAATGTTTGCACCTTGACAGTTTTTAGATCTGAAAGATATATTTGACCTATTTTTATATGATTAAATAAATCAATTATTAAAAACATAGTAATAAAAATAAATAGAGAAAGGTTATATGGTAAGAAATATCATCATCACAATACTCAACAACATCGAATATCACATATTTTTCCAGTATCGTGCTGCCCTAATATATTGTGCAACCCTGTCATACTAAACGTGGCCTACATATTATCTTTAAACTATGAAATTAGTCAGTAAATTTAGCAAAACATTTAGCATGGAGACTTTAAATCAGTCCAAGTCACAGGAAACACACCTCATAGGGTGCAAGTCGAACATTGGCGGCTCCAACTCCGCCAGCTCAATAGCTGTGATGCCCACGGCCCAAATATCACACAGCTGATTATAGCCACCTTTCCGCTCCACTGCCGCCACTTCAGGTGCCATCCTGCAAAGAAACATACAGTGTAGAGAAATTCATTTTTGCAATCGAACAACTAGAAGAAAACTATTAAAACGAGAAAGTACTGACATACCAATATGGAGTTCCAATGAAGGACTTTCTTTTTGCTAAAGTGGCTGAAATCTGAGCTGAAACGCCAAAATCAGCTGGACAGAGACAGACAAAAGGAAGGAATTTAGTGCTTCTGAATAAATGTAAACTCCCAAAAAAGTGTTCTGTTACCTAGCTTAACGTAGCCGTTGTCTGTTAACAGTATATTTGCGCCCTGCAAAACAAGAGTAGAACCAAAATGAGCAGATGTAAAAGAGCAAACTCTTTAAATCTAAATTTCTGATGAATACATGAATATTTGATTCAGACTGACATCTCAGCTGGATAAAGAAAACTTAAAGGTCTTGCTAGTAAGGTTTTGATGGATGAGAATTGTATTCAAGGTTACAGTGACATACAGGAGTTGTAAAATAAGCAAGTTTAAGTCTCTTATACTGTTGCACAAATGTATGTTTGTTGTCAATACAATGGTCGCTATATTCATGCACAGACACTTAAGTACAATCACATTTATTTCACAGGCATTCAGGATTTTTTTGACTTGTGCAAATATTTGTGATTACAAGATTAAATGTAATGAAATTGTCCAGTTAAAATATGTATTCACTGATATTTCTATTTTAAGAACAACATCCTCTGCCCCATTCTCATGAGTGCTAATTATGTCAAAATTGTCAGGAATGGTCTCTTTAATGTGAGATTTAACACTGTTTGTACCTTTATATCCCTGTGAATTTTGCCTTTGTTGTGAAGGTAGTAAACACCCTGAAATAAACACAGAAACCCACATTACTATTTTAATAACTGTCACTTTTACACATGAGTAAACATTCGTGTTTATACCTGCAGGGTCTCCCGGCATACATAAGCAATCTGGGATTCTGACAGCGGCCCGGTAACTGTTGGATACAGACATATATATATATATGTATATGAGAAATTCTGTACAACAGCTCAAGATGATAAATGCATTATAACATCTTGCTTTAGCTTCAGAGACAACAGTTACCATGATAAATATCCTGGAGTGAACCTCCACCACAGTATTCCATGCTGATCCATAATTTATCTCTCCTGAAACAGGGATATTAAATGTGAAATCTTGTCAAACCAGTTTCAGACACAACAGCTTAAAATCGATCCTTGTTTATTTGTGATATGCACTTTAACACGTAGTAAAATAGAATATATGCTAATATATATTTTAAAATGTTTTTTAATTCTCTTTGCTCAAATTGATTAATTTGATCAAAAATTAAATTAAATATACATGAGTATATTTTGTGTGTGTATGTGTATTATATAATCCCTTTTTAATCAGATTTTATTCACTGTTTATGCAATCTGCAATGCTTTGGCAATATTTGACAAGTCATACCAATAAAGTGCTTTTGAATTAAACTGAACTGAATAAAAATGAGAGAGAGAGAAAGATGAAGGATTCATAGTTAAAAAGAATTCCGTTGAAGACTCTCCAGATAAAAATCATTTTCTGATAACATTAAAAATAGGGAATTGCAAATGTATATGTTTGACAGTTAGGTTGCTACTGCTAATGATATTAACATTTTAGAGGAAAGTCTTCTTTGGGCAGATTATTCCATGAGCTGGTTTAGTGTGCTCAACATGGCATCTCGTATAAACACCAACATCATGTTTTGAGTTCAAAGAATAGTTTTTAATTTTCTTCCTACTAAAGCCTGGATTTCAAAAAGTGTATTATTTGAGCAACATTCCTGTTAAAAAGACGTTTAATCAAATGAATACATACTGAAGCATCAATTATTTTTCCCAACCTGAAATTTTTAAACAGTAGTATAGTGCTAGTAAGACGCCTCTGCATTGCATTAAATATATATATAAAACTTTTATATTAATTGAAGCCTGATGTTTGACTGCATGTGTGTACATGTACCTGAGGTAACTGCCAAAATATGCAACAATGTTTGAGTGTTTACAGTCTTTCATCATAATAATCTCCTGCTGCACCACGTCAAAGTCTTCCCCTGGAAAAATCAATTCACAAAATAATTAAGCAAAAACAAAAATGAAAAGAAATGATCAAAAATAAGTGAGTGATCACACACAACCTGTATTTGCAGTGCACGGCACAATGACATATGCGCAAACACGCAATAGCTGTAATATTTAACCACTGAAGTATAGATGGACAGTGATAGGGCACAATCTACAGGTGGTTAAACAGCAGTGTGTGTGCAGCAGCTCACCTGGCTCCAGTTTGATGACTTTGATAGCAGCCAGTTCTCCAGTGCTGACATTACGAGCCTGGAAAAAGAAAGCATTAAAGTTGTGAGTCCATAAGGTGTATGATAACACACTCTGGTCCTGCAATTGCTCTACTCATTATTGCATCAGAAATATGATAGATGTTTTGTGTGTTGCATGAGTCCCGTATTTAACTTAACGTAATAGTGAGGGGTGCAATTTCTGCACTACTAGAGGTATTACAAAACATTCATCCTATCTACCAATGTTTGGTCATACAGATGGTCCCTCTGCAAATGAACACCACTGATTTGTTGTTGTTGACTGCATGAAATAAGTAATGTCATGCTGTTTTTAGGTTTTTGAATAAATGAAACCACAAACGGCATATATGCACTTGTTTTTGCTCAAATATAGCCCGTATTTGACCAGTGTGGGATTTAAAGAGGCTTATGCTGATTTAAAGGGATAGTTCCCACAAGAATGAATATTCTGTCATCATTTACTCACCCTTCACTTGTTCAAAATCTTTATGAGTTTCTTTCTTCCGTTGAACACAAAAGAAGATATTCTGAAAAATGCTGGTTGCTGGAACCCATTGACTTCCTAGTAATTTGTTTTCCTACCATGGAAGTCAATGAGTCTCAGCAACCAAGTGCTTCTTTTGTGTTCAACAGATGAAAGAAACTTCTAAAAGGTTTTAAAGCTACATGATGAGCTATACACTTCATGACAACAAATGAGATTGAAACTACATTTGATTTGTTGACTTGTAAATAAAAGGGCAAGACCCTTCTTGTGCTTATTGGTTAACCTTTTTAGGACATTGGTTTTTGGCTAATGTTAATTTCACAAACTATTTTGTTTAAAAAAAAAAAAAGCTATAAATTATACACAGTTATTTACACCAGTGTTTCTCAACCACGTTCCTGGAGGAGCACCAACACTGCATCTTGTGGATATCTCCTTTATCACACTCATTACAGGTCTTTTAGTCACTCATAATGATTTTGTATGGTTAAAGACAAATAGAAAAATCTGCAGAGCTGGTGGTCCTCCAGGAACGTGGTTGAGAAATACCCATTTACACCATTGTACAAACGTTTTGGGGTCAGTAAGTAGTAAATATTTTATTCAGAAAGAGTTCGTTAAATTGATCAAAAGTCCAAAAAAAAAATTAACAAGATTTTAAACGAGGATTTAAAACGATTTCTATATCATTCATTTTCTTTTCAGCTTAGTCCCTTTATTAATCAGGGGTCGCCACAGCGGAATAAACCGCCAACCTATCCAGCATATGTTATTTCATGCAGCGGATGCCGTTCCAGCTGCAACCCAGCACTGGGAAACACCTATACAAACTCGCATTCACACACATACACTACGGCCAATTTAGCTTATTATAGCACTGAGCCACCATGTCACCCATTTCTATATCTAATAAACGTATTTAATATTAATTTAACACCGATGACATTATGAAATGTGCACCAACTAACAAATCAGCATTAGAATGATTTGTAATGTAGTAATATTGAAAATTCAGCTTTTTTCAGCCAATAAATGCTCTAAATGATCATATTCTTATGTGAAATTTTGAAGAGATGTTATCAGCAGTTTATAAAATAAAAACACAAATGAATATTTTGCCCTAAAACACGTACCTCATACTGGCAAATTCACATGACTGATAATAAATTTGCAGCTGTGCCTCAATTTTTCCCAGGATATCAATTCAAAAATACTTTTCAGGATTTTCTAGAACACGCTCCCACAGTATTTGCATGTTCTCCCACAATTTACCACACAAACACACTCACAAAGGCCTCGTCTATAAAACTGAACTGAGAGATATCTGTCTGCCAAACAGAAGTGAGGATGATGTCATCAGAGAGACACACAAAGAGAAAGAGAGATTTTGATTCAGCATTCCAAGTCATACGAAACAGGCAGCTGGAAAAATGGGTATTGATGTTCAGAGCGCTGTGATGGCTGTCAAAAGTAGGACAAGGAGAACATCAAATAACTTTCACATGCGCACACACGCACACACACACTCGCACAGGGCCTCTCTGATCACAGTGAGGCATTTCACTGTCCTGTTATAAATAAGCTCAGGGTTGTTTCTACTTTATTAAATGGTAATTGAGAAATCAAAGCAGGAGGAATGAATGCAAGCAGGCAATCTAATTTACTATATTACAATAATCCGGCAGATTTTATTAGTGACTACTATACAGGTACAAGTTTCCACAGTGAATTTGTTAAAGGCTCATATTTTCACACCGCTGGGTAAAGCTGGGGCCCAATTTCAGGTCTGCTCTCTGTGGCAGAAAAACATTTGACTTGGTGGTTTCGTTTTTCTGCTCCTGAATTTTAAGCATGTCCGATAAACCCACTCAAGCAACAAGGCTTTGATTGAGTAAACGTGCGTGTATTACATGGCATACACCCAACACACACTTAAACCCACGCACACTGTAAAACCCCAGGAAGAGGGAACAATTACGAACAAACAGGATGGACATAGTTGTGGGCAAGCACACTCACACAGACACACTCGCAGTTTAAAGTTCAGCCACTTCCTGTCACCAGAGGAAGTCAGAACACATTTAAGGTTTCTTATGAACATGACTTCACTTGCCCTCCCCCTTAGATCCCAAACACCTTGCTACAGCCCTCAGTAGTGACCATCTGCCACTGCACAATCTCTCTCTCTCTGCAGTAAATTGGTCTCGTCTTTGTTTATGTCACGTATATCACATAAAAAGATGGAAGATGTGTACTTGACAGCTTTGCACCGTCTCTCTCTGGTGAAATAGACTTGCTAGGCCTTGTGTATTATGCAAACAAAGATTTCTAGAGCCTTTCAGGATATTACACCACATCCTAGCCGCAAAATTGCTACAAAACACAAATACACTCCGGTCCGGTGTAAACACACATCTGTTGTCTCTCGTACACACTGGTTCATTGGTCAGTTAAGTGGCTGTGTCTTAATCCCTAGTGAGCTGCCTAAGTAGACAGCGTTTTCGGGCACCACAGGCGCATTCTGTCCTTTTGAAAAACGTCTATGGTGTACAAATATGCAGTCTAGGTAGGTAGCTTGCTAGGTTCTGATACCCAGTTTATCTCTACCTTGTATACATCCCCATAGGTTCCGCTCCCGATCCTCTGGATCAGCTCAAAGTCCTCTTGTGGGTTTCTGCGCGATAAATCCAAGCTTAAATTCATCGTGCGAGTCACCGTTTGCGCCCTCCGGTTTATTTACGTGTTCCCGATGTCAAAAACGGGACGGAGGTGATGATCGCAGAGACATACAGTAACGGAGGGATACGACGGTCCAGTCCCACCGAACTACAACAACATGGCCTCCTGTGCGCATGCGCAGTACGACTGACTGACAAATACTGAGGATGGAGAAATGTGTACATAATAAAGCAGAAAGACACTGGGAAGCTTCAGAAACGCTTATAATTGATCAATTTCATTTTAATAAATATAAAATAGCTTCATTTTAATAAAGAAAGGCATCACGAACAAGCTTTGTTTTTAAACAAAACATATTTAAAACATAACAGTTTCTAAATTATAATAAATATAGGCTGTTACTATTGAGGAGACAAACATAATTTAGGCAGAACATGTCAAGTATGGTTGTTAACTAAAAATTAAGCTGACATAATTACCTTAAACTAATTACATATTAATTTTAATACTTAATTATTTTAAAAATGTCTGCAATTAAGTTAAATACTTAAGTATAATTTAAAGAACTGAAATGACTACACATAAAACTGACATAAAACTTAAACCCTAAAAACAAAAACTGAAAAAAGCACATCAAAATTATTTAATATAAAACTGAAAGAAAAACAAAATATAAAGATGAAAAATAATTCCAAATATTCCTAAATATTTTAAGCCATTAGTAAATAAATAATATTAAAATAATTTAAAATAATAAAAAATATTAAAGACTAATAGTATTGTGAATAGTATTAAAAAACAGTTTGTAATCTCTAACTACTAGTGATGTCTAGAAATGTTATATTCACGTTAAGAAATGTTAGGTTTGAATAATAATTTGTATGTAAAATTGCAATAATTAATAATGAAAAACATACTATTTGAAACATACACTGTGAAAGAGCCAATTATGTAACAATTATACACCACAAAAGCTACAATGAACACGTTTAGAAGACACTATTAGTCATCATTACTAACCTTCCACTTGTTTCAAACCTGTTTGAGTTTCTTTCTTCTGTTGAACACAAAAGAAGGTATACTGAAAGGATGAATTCTTCAGAATATCTTGTATTATGCTCAACAGAAGAAAAGAAATCAATATATGTTTACAATCACTAGTGTGAGTAAATGGTGAGAAAATTTCCATTTTTGGGTGAACCATCCCTTTAATAAAAGACAATATAAAGATAATTTAAATAGATTGTATTTGCTTCTTATTTTAATATCCATTTTCTGATTGTCCACATATTCATATCAGAGTGAGCTTCTTTCAGTGTGAGTGTGTTTGAGTTTGTATTTTAGTGTAAGTGTGTATAAATGCATCTGTGCTGCCAAGACTGACCCTGTGTTTCTTCTGTGATTGTAAAGAGCTGATTAATAAGGTTTTATGAGTTTCTGTGCCTTCTTTGTGTGCGTTTGAAGGCTCAGTGTGAACACTGTTTGTGTCTAAAGACTTTGAGTGTTGTTCCTGCTCGGGTGTGCAAATGATCTTCTTAAGCTGAGCAGAAAGCTGCAAACTCAGTAACAAAACAAGATGTCCACCAACACAAAGTACCCTGCAGAAAGAAAAAACACATTAACTATACAACCACAGCCCAAAAACAGAGATATTTGTAGATAACAGATAATTATATGCTGATATAATGCACCTCTCCATTTCTCTCAGTAAGAGTGGCAGAGCACTTGTCATGTCAGAGCTACAACTGAACTTCCTGCCAAAGGGAACATCACACAGCACGGCATTAACTGCCCCGTCGGCAAGAGGGATCTCTGAGGAACACAGAAATCTCAATGAAAATATCTTAAAATGCATGTAGAATCTAGATTTTTGGTTTGTTGTTGCCACAGTATCCAATGCACAAGCTGTAAAGGCACCAGCCTCTTCTGGAAAAGGGGCAGGGAGCAGTAGCTCATTTGCATTTAAAGGCATACTCACGGAAATGACATTTGCAGCATAATAATAATAATGGCTCATTTCCAATAAATGTTATGATTCAGTATGGTACAGTACGATCCGCATTTATTTCCATTTCCAATGTCAGAAGTATCAAAATAGTGAACCATACGATACCATTTTTGGGACCCCTTTGTAAGTGTACCTAGCACAACACTACAATACCAAAAGGGTGGAGCTAAATTCCCTGCTGAATGCTGATTGGTTTACATTTTTAAATGCAAAGCCGAAACATTACACCGTAATAATATAATGAAATAGTGAAAGTCTTGACGTATAAATGGCCCATATGGGTTTATTCTTTAAGCAAGAATGACATTGATTTCAACTTTCTGGCGCTCACCTTGCCTACGAAGTAAGAGTACTCTTGGCTGTAAAAACAAAAGCCTGATCTGGGTGACCCATACCGAATCCTACTGTACTGTACTGAACTGCACCATACCGTACCGCTCAGTGGAAATGAGCCATAAATGATCAGTGAAGGATTTTGAGTTAAAAAACATTCTATGGACATCTGAAACTTATATAAGATCTTGTAAAAAGGGCATAATATGAGCCTTTTAACAATTACACACATTCCTGACTTGTTCACAAAGTATATGGATGACATGAGATGAATTTTAATACTTGATGTATTCTCAAAAGGGTCTGGGACAATGAGAGTGGAGGCAGTTTGTACAGACCCATGGCAGAAGACTGAAGTAACTGCACTCTTCCTTCCATTCCAGATGCTTTCACATTCTCTGCAGCTTTCTGTAACTGAGACCCGTCTGTATCCATGCCTAGAAATACACCATTCTGAACCCACACACAACGTGCACAGTTAGTGTGTGTGTGTGTGTGTGTGTGTGTGTGTGTGTGTGTGTGTGTGAACATACAGAATATTCCTGAGCTGCTTCCAACAGCACAGCACCAACTCCACACATTGGGTCTAAAATCACACAATTGTTGAGCTGTGGAGAGGAACAGAAAACAGCAAACAATCTATTAAGACAAAAAACATGGTGTTTATTGTTAAAGTGTACTTTAATACTAGATAATCCCTCTTATTCAGCAACGAGTAATTAAAGTTATAGTGACACAGTGTAAGTAAAGACATTTAAAATGCTTTCAAAAGCAATATAATTTTTATTTTATTTTAAATATCCTCTGATCTTTTGAACTTTCTATTCATCAAATTCATCAGCTTTACCATCACAGGAATAAGTCGCATATTAAAATACATTTAATGAGAAGATAGCTATTTTAAATAGTAATAAGCTAATCCTTTTTCCTGTATTTTACTTACACAAACACACACACACAAACACACATATACATATATATATATATATATATATACTTAATATTCTTGAAATGTAATGTCAACTATATGTTGCTTTTTGTTTCTTTTTAGTTGTGTTAGCAAGTGTTAACATGTTTTTCCAAATTTTTTATTCCAAGAACTGGAGATACCGTTTTTTCTGCTGCTAATCTAATGCTTGTATTGTGCATCAATGTGTGTATTTGCCTTTTTAAAAGGTCATTCTAGTGCTTACCTGTCTAGGGCAAAGAGAGGTCATGGCCCAGGCTATGGTAGAACGCAACCCGTTGTGTTTCATATAAGAACGACTGGCCAGAGGATGCCTGAAAATACATGCAAACTTAGAAATAAATTTGACAGCCTTTAAAGTCTTATCTCTAAAAGTTACTTACTTTAAAAGTGGGATGCCTACAATGCAATGGTCATCACTTAAATACACATTGACCTGGTTATGCAAAAAGACAACATTACAAAACCTCATTAGTGAATATATAGCATCTGACCTTTCTCTTTAATTTATTGTGAGTGTATTCACCTCAAGAACAGGTTCTCTCAGGTCCACCTTCCAACCGAGCAGTTCTTTAATGGCCATCCCAATTATACGACTCAGTCTCTAAACACACACACACACACACGCACACGTACACGACCACAATAACTCAGGTTTATAAGAATTTTACCGCAAGGTCCAACTTTGAGAGTATTAACGAAAATTCTTCTCTTAAATTTTTTTAATTACCAAAACCCAAAAACAACACTTGAATTACATGTACAGCCATGGCCAAAAGTTTTGAGAATTACATAAATATTGGAAATTGAAAAAGTTGCTGCTTAAGTTTTTATAATAGCAATTTGCATATACTCCTGAATGTTATGAAGAGTGATCATGACTGTAGTATTATCTGCTCTACAACTAGCTTTAACAACTATTCTAAGTAACGTTTGTAACATAAATAATTATAATACATTAATCACATATGGTAGATTTTGACCTGGAAGAGATATATCATTTCTATTAAAAATGCAAGGTTTTTAGCATGGGGCAAACATTTGCAAATGATTTAACCCTCTGAAATACATATACATATACACTTCATTAATATTATTTTTTCATATTTTCAACAGAATTCTTTCATGAGATATAGCAATTTAATAAACATGAATGTATTACCTGTTTTGTTTTTAGTCATTTTGCTTTGCTCTTGTTTTTTCTTAGAAATAAATATGCAGGTCTTGTGTATTTATAATTATTACAGAATTTAAATAAATTTCATTATTTTAATTCCAATCATTCACATTATTTATTTATTTCGGCCATGTGTATAATTGAATATTTGTAAGAATTTCTTGATTCTTTAAACGCAGTATCATCATAGTAAAAGCATGGTTATATTTAAAATGTCCAAACGGATAAGACATATGAAAACAGTATACAGATTTTAAAAGTGATTTCAGGGCTGAATTACATTTTACAATTTTAAGTTGCACACAGAAAACTAGTGTTTTTTAAAAAGTATATAAAACGAGTTATAATGTACCTGAGAGTTATTAGAGCGGGCAATGACTCCACTACAGCGGCAGCTCACTCTGAAGGACGGTGTGTGCTGACGAGAATCTTTTCCCACTTCCTTTTGTCTCTCTATCAAGTGTGTGCTGGAGGAGACGGTGTGTGTGGATCCATCAGCTCCAGTCACACTTTCCTCCTCCTCCTCATCTTCCTCTCTCTTTCTCTTGTGTCCTTGATGCCGTCTGCACTCAAGCTCTTCCTGCAGGGCCATCCAGGATAAAAGAGTCTGTTTCCAAATGTCTGGATCTCCCACAACTTTCTGCTTTATAACAGCAGCTGCCTTTCCTATTAAAATACAACCGGTAAAGAGTTAAACACAATGTAGTATAAGGTGTTACATTGGTTTTTTTTTATTTCAAATGAAACAACTGAAGGCTTCTCACAGCTAAAATGTGATTTCATTAGCACAAATAAAACTAGCTAAAAGGGTTAGTTCACACAAAATTTTAAATGATGTTGTTAATTACTCACCCTCGTGTCACTCCAATCCCCATGAGACCTTTGTTAATCATTGGAACACAAATTAAGATTTTAGATGAAATCCAGCTCTCTCATCCTCCATATACAGCAATGGTCCTAAGATGTTCAAAGGTCAGAAAATGAAGCATAGTAATACATAAAACATTCTATGTGACTTCAGTGGATCAACTGTAATCATACAAAGCTCCAAAAAAACATTTTTGTTTGCCAAAAGACTGTTAATATGACATGTGTTCACCTAAATCTTCTCTCACACATTAGGACGTCAGTGTGCGTGTGCATTTTTTATTTTTCATGTCCCTTTTAAGTTTTAGTCTTTACTGTACAGGACTTTGGGCGTTTTTAAAGTGCTTTATAAATACATTTTGATTGATTGACTGGTTGGTTGGTTTACTACAGTATGAGGTATTCCCATTAGAGATGGCAGTGCAACATATACGTCTGATCTGACATGACAGATATTGGCGAACAAATGTTTTAGCAGTTTTTTGGCAAATAAAAGTGTTCTCTGAGCTTCATATGATTACAGAACCCCTGAAGTCACATTGAGTGTTTTGACAATGTTTTTGGTTCATTTTCCAAACTACTCGGGACCATTGCAGTCTATGAAGGATGTGAGAGCTCTCAGATTTAGTCTAAATATCTTAATTTGTATTCCGAAGATGAATGAAGGTTGCAGGGGATTGAAACGACACGAGGTTGAGTAAATAATAACAGATTTTACATTTCTGGATTAACTAACCCTTTATAGGTACATGTTAAGGTCAATCTAATTTGAGTGTTTGACAAAGCAAATTTTTGGACATGGAATAAATGGTATGGAGTGTGCTCATTTGCTTTTTATGATACCATATGTTCTATATATGCTAACCAATCTGAACACTGAATTGTCATTTATACATGCCTGGGTTGTTGGGAAGTGCAATGGGTTCAGCTTTGTGCAGGAGGAGAAACAGCCTCTCTGCAGATTTGAGTTGAGTCAGGGTTTCTAGTTCAGCATTGGTGCTGAAGAAAACTCTGCCTGGAATCTGCTCCACCTTACACAAACACAACAAAAACACCATAAAAAAACTTTACAAGCATCGTGGAAAGGTTGAATGTTAACAGATACTTACAGAAAGCAGATACACGTTTATTGATAATAAATCATTTATTTTTTTAAATGAACATTTGTTGTGCTCTCTGACGTATGAAAGCGTTTGGTGAATGCCAGTTTCATAGAAGAACTCCATATTGTTACTTGTGGACATTATGAGTTATAAGAGAGTTCAAAATCTTAATGAAATAAAATGTGATAAACTGACTTGAGAAGCGCAGAGTTTCTGTCGCACCTCCTCGGCCAGCAGCTCCTCCATCCCCGCGCCTGCCGTACAGTACAACTGTCTCATTTTCTCCGCAACTGCTTTACAATTAATTTTTACTATGAATGATCTCAAATTCAGCCAGCATCTGTAAACACTATTCTCTTCCGGGTTGATCCGCCTGTCAAAATTAAACCCCCCGCTGAGAGTTTAGATATGATAGCGAAAAAAGATACGTTCAGAAGTGGCTCAATGAGTTTTACTGCAATTTAGCATTTGCATTTTTTTACAACATTTTCTTGTAACCTCAAAAATTATTTGACAAGTGTTCTTTACAGTTTTTGCAAGATTTTACTCTATAGTTTTTGTTAGGAAAAGAAAATCCAATTTCTATTTATATAGCGTCTACTATTATATCAGTTATTATTTTTTTATTTTATTTTTGAGTTTTGCGATATTTCTCAGAGCGTCTAACACTTTTATTTTGAAATATTTCACAGACTTATGAAAGATTTTGACGTTTACAGCGCCTCTAATGGCCATGCATAAAATGAACACGCTGGAAATGGCCATTTACTAATTACTAGAGCAACTATTTTAACGTTTAGAAACACCATTTATTGCCAGTGGTGAGCTGAAAAGTATGGAATTCTACTTAATAGAGAACATTTTTTATTTATTAGACATTTGTTCAGTTTGTTGCTGTGAAAATTTATCACAACAATAAAACAGATTTTCTGAATTTAAAACATTAGTAAGAAACAACATTCAAATAGGTTATGAACATGAAATAAAACACAAAACAAGAGCAAACTATTTCACAAAGTGAATCTGCCAAGTTTGTATTTAATGTCTTTTCTTTTTACATTTGCGTGATTCTCTCAGTCTCCACCATTCTCCATCTGAATGTCCACAGACAGGTAAAGGTGCAGTGTCTCTTGTTCTGCTCTACTTCCTTGTCACTGCAGAGAGCTGATCCCTGATGCGACCCAAACCGTCTATCATGGTGTCTAACGTTTCTTTACTCAGCTCCATTGTTACTGTAGACTCACTGGGACCACCATTAATGCACGGAGTATCCTGGAGCTACAAACACAAACACACAAGTTATTTTAACACACTCTATTCGGTTTTCTAGTCTTATAAAAAGGCTCTGTCCTCACAATAACACTTTCTTTTCTGTTTACAAAAATATATAAGGAGCTCTATATTAATCTATATTCTATTCTATTAATTAGATTCAACTTTGTCATTGTGCAAAGTACATTACAGAGTCAATGAAATGCAGTTAGCATCTAACAAGAGTACAAATAATAGAAATGTATAAAAATATGCATATACAACTTTATGAGATATAGTGCAATGTAAATGAGGTTAAGGGTAGAGACCAGCTCAATGCAACTACTGCAAATGTAATTTAAGGTGCAGGAGTACAGACATAAAGTGCATTATACAATGAGTAAATTTATATTAGAATTTATAGTATAATTTAAAATTTGTATACATATTAAATATAAAAATGACTTTGAATATCTAACTTTAATCTAACCTTTTAACTTCTATATTATATTCTACATTGTATTGTTGTTTATTGTTTTTGGAAGAATTATTAAAGAGAAATCTGACTACAGCGTATTGGATTAGTCAAAATTAAGTTTTAAAACAATATCGTATTCTTATGACAAATAATAGTATTTAATTTGACATATTAATGTAAATATAGATTACAGCACTGGAAAAATCTACAGCTTACTTTCATTTGTAACAGACAGGTTGGCACAGCCATACGACTCAAGGAGTCTGAAGCAGTTTTCATGTCCACTCGCCACTCCATATCCACCAGCTTTGGCAGCGAAACTATTAAAACACATGTCTTATCTTCAGAATGGTTTCATAATTAATCACAAACGTGAAGCAACAAATTCATTTTGTAATATAATAAAAACTGCATTCATCTCACTTTGATTTGCCAAAGCTTCGTTTCTCCATTTGGCACTAAGAAAAATAAAATCACAACAGGAAAAGGGTTACACACAGAATATATTATTAATTCCTTTAATAATCTGAAAGATAGCTTGAAGAGGTAGCTACCTGTTCTCCAAGAGAATTTTTGTGATCAGATTCTTTAGGTTTGAGTGGAATGATTCTGGGAAAATTGACAGGATCTGCTCTGGAGATGTTAAGTTATGATATACAATATGATGTGAAAGCGTGTGAAATGCAGTCAGCAACTGTTGACGGATATAAACACACACACACACACACACACACACACACACAAAATACAATATTAAATTATTTGCACTCCTAACATTGAACCCATTAAACTTGAGGAACATTAGAATCAGTACATGGCTTCACATTATGGCTCAATGGATTTAGAAAGTGATATTTCAAGACCAAAAATACCTAAATTATTTTTAAGCCTTTGAAGGATGAATAGAGATGCTAATGTATTTTACAAATGTATCATGGTGAAATTTAAAGTTTTATCAGAATATATTTGTAATAGTGACAATTTATATATGCAAAAATCACGTCAACATGCCAGTAGTCACACCTGTGACCATAGATAAAAAAACAAATACAAATTAAATAAACATTCATAATTTTATAATAAAGTAGCATCGGACATTAATTTAAAATATATTAATATACGCTATTATCGTATTATCTTTTACTTTTCTCACACGAATGACACACCAAATTATCATTACTGGTGTAAACTTTTATTACTACTGTATCAACCAAATGACCATTTACATTTGTAAGCATCACGAAACACACATTAGCCGGAAAAAATGAATCCATGTAAAGGCTTAAACCCACCTGGACCGCTTCATTGTGAGACACAGAGAGAGAATTTGCAGTTTTCTCCACTACAGATTGACTCTTGAAGGCTCCGGCTGGGAAACTCTCTGTGCAGATCTGCCGAACAGCATCTTTAGACGGAGCCTGAATCAAAGTAAAAGGTGGCAGAATACACGACAGTTCAGTCTTGTCATCTGAAACAGCCGTTTACAAGAGTAAATGATATCACACTACCTTTAATAGCAGTTGCAAAGCAATGAACTGTTCTTCTGTAACGAAAGCCATGTTTGATACTAAAAGTCTGTCACGTGAATTCACGATTTGGTCTGGTGTCAAAATAAAAGACCCCACTCGGAAACGTCATCGAACGAGGTTTACACTGTTTTAGACCTAGATTTAATTTGAGCACGTGTAGAGCTCTTAGAAAATGACCAGCTTCACTTTATTACGCCTTAGCAAAAACAAAACAGCTCGTATTCGCCGTATCTTATATTCCCAAACAAATTCTTATCTTTGTCTAAATAAATACAGTAAGATTCATTTACTTGTACATTTCTTATATTCAACTTGTGTAATAGTGTTTGTCTGACAGAGGATGGTATTAGAAACCACATTCTTCAATAAACCATGTCATTTTAATAGATTTTAGAAGACAACTGATTAAACCACAACATCCTTTATATTAGAATGTATCCACTAACACTTAACCAGTGTTCAAACCAATTGTGCTATTGGAAGTGAACTTATAGATTCTTAGATCAAAAACCACCCACTCAAGAAAATAGTTTTTATAAACATTTATTTTGACAAGCTGCAGGGACAGCTTAAACAAGAACACCATATTTCTTAAGAACGTCAGTATATACTGCGATCTTGCTTTCAACGTTCTTTTCAGCCTGCTTGGTCAGCTTCATCGCAAGTTTCTTCTTGCTATAGCGCATCTTGGCCTTTTCCTTTCTCTTCTCCTCCAGTGTGGCGGTGATGGCCTGGTACTTCCAGCCAACTTCATGGGCCAATCGTCCAAGCAGGGCAAACTAGTGAAAGACAGGAAAAATAAAAAATGTACAATTGGGAACAAGCAGCACTCATAAAATAAAAGATTAGAGAAGTCTACATTGGTTCTCTAAGCTTTCTGGACTTAAAACAGCTTAAATCTGTGGCTTTTTGTCTCAGCTGGTAGTGCATGAAGTGGACTCATGGTCGTCAAACTCATACTTACTGTGGAAAAACATCACTGACAAAAAGCATATTTCAGATGACACTAAATTTCAAAATTTGTGTGGGGGGGGGCTCACCTTGCGTGTGGGCTTCAGACGCACAATCTTGAGCGCAGCTGGGACGACCATGCGCTTTCTCTGTGGAACACAATCAGAAATTAGAAACCAAGAGAAAGACCAATTGGTAAATCCAGAAGTAAAGATGTCTCAGTTTATTTGGTATATTCTCAGTTGACACTCAAACAAGGCAGATAAGTGGCATCATTGACAGTAATAATCTGTAAAATTGTGCAAGACCAAATAAATTTACCTTGTCATAAGGTGGAGGGATGCCATCAAACACCTTCAGCCTGTCCAGAGCAGCCTGACCCCTCTTGGTTTTGTGTGGAAGCATACCTTAAAGAGAAAAAAAAAAAACAAAAAAAAAAAACCATCAGCTACTCATCCATTGTAAAACTATAACTGAACAGACAATCATTGACATTCAAACTCAGTAGTCAGATCCGTAGATTGGTATCAGCAAACTGGGCTCAGATTCGGGATAAAGGAGTTCATCATTGTTTGAAACGTAGCCAATATGGTGCTTCTAAAACAGAAAAAAACAAACAAAAAAAACCCCAAATAGATCTCACCTCTTACAGTCCTCCAGAAGATTCTGCTGGGGGCTCTGAAGTGATATGGTCCACGGGAAGGGTTGGTGTTCATTCTCTTACGGAGGAAAGCCAAGTACTTCACTGCACACACACACAACATCCCATTTAGTTCCAACTAATCAAAAGTACTTAATGGACTACAAATTATTTAACACTCAAACTCAGTAGTCAGATCCGTAGATTGGTATCATCAAACTTGGCTCAGATTCGGGATAAAGGAGTTCATCATCGTTTGAAAAGTTGCAATTCAGTATCACATTCGTTAAAGTGCTTTAGGGTATGTTCACATTTAGCAGTTTGGGTCCAATTAAAATATGAATCAGTCCACTTTCAAATAAACTTTAGACTGAAATAAAGAGAAAAAAAAAAAAAAAAAAACATTGCGAGACAAAATGGGACCATAAAAATGACAATGGTCAAACACCTGATACTATGAAACAAGCTTCCTTGCTGCAGATCTTTATTTCTGCACATGCAGAAAATCTTCATCCCATTTTGCCACCTTTACATTTTATAACTTAGAAGCTCAACATGTACAAACAACATCTTAAGTAAAAAAAAAAAATGATTTAGGCTAGTCCATATTAGGCAAGTCATTTGGGGTAGAAGGGGGAGAATTAGAATAAAGTGAGATCAAGTGAACTAGGGATAAAAGTATTACTTTTTCAGTCTGGACCAAAACAACAAGTGAACACACCCCAAAACAACATCCTTACAGATGGTCAAACTTACATTTGTTGCGGTAGAAGTTTCCGGAGATGTTGATACCCTCACACCTCACCACCACAATTTTGTGGCCTGTAAACGAAGCAGAATCATTACTAAACAAAAAAAAAACTCTAGCATGAAACCTAGATAACCATCATCTACCTTAAATGTGTAAACTCACCCAACAGCACTTGCTTGGCCACAATAGCGGAAAGACGACCGAGTAGATGGCCTCGGCCATCTATGATCAGAACCTGGTAATAAAAAAAACACCAAGTTGATTAAATAATCAGGTTATTTAATTCAAATTTATTTGTATCGAAATATAGCTTTTTGTCTCAGATGGTAGTGCACGTAAAGTATTCTCATGGTCGTTAAACTCGAATACTAAACTGTGGTTGCGAGCTCGTCACCGACAAAAAGCATATCTTACGTTAACCTCAAATTAATTAATAATAGTATATTAAGACGCCACCAACAAACTTTCTATAATTATGCTTATATCGCGCTATAGAGCAATGCGTGCTATGGACCGGACACCGGTGCAGGACTTAAGACCATCTGCGCCGCTGGTCGAGAAAGGCCTAGAAACGCTTTACTGGCATCCTAAAACATAAGCAGTTGATTTGTAATATACCTGAGCATGGACATCAACGCTACTCCGGTTTTTACAGCACCACGAGTGTTACGATCACTACCAGGCCTGCGACGTCCAGCCTGACATCATGCGTGATCACACACACGTTTCTTTACAAAAAACATAGTTCTACCGTGTCGGACATTATCCAAACTACACAAAAAGCGGTAGTTGACGTTAACTACTCATGACCAACAAAATACTACATTCCCTCAGTGAGGATACGCGAGATATTTGAATGTAAATTGTGCCACTCGAACGCACCTTATTGAATCGGTCCGCCATGATGTGGAAAAAGAAAGACACGCGGGGCTGCCTGGCGTAAAAGACAGGGGCGAGGGCGGGGCTTACGCGTCATCGGAAATGACCTGAGGATTAGCTGTTCTTCAGAGGACGTTTGTAATCCTTGTTATTTATATCTACTGCCATCAACTGGAGCTCCAATGAGCTACAAGGCCTTTAAAATATTACAATATAATAAAAAAGTGTTGTCTGACCATTTTCTAAAGCAGTGTTTCAAAATCTGATCCTGAGATCCAGCAGCACTGCATATTTTAACATAACTCATATTTATACATTTTTGGGTGGTTCATTGGTGACAAAACCTAAAACTTGTCTGGTCAGATGACATATCTAAAATGAATGTTCTAGACCTTACAGAATACTGTTGATAATTTAGAAAATAACGGTTAAATAGAAACATTTTGTCTCTCAAATCAATAGTTAACTTTATTCTTATTTAACAAAAACTTATTGATACCAAGACACACTTTTACATTCGAGACAATTTCTTGTTTATTGTCAAAAGAAAAAACTGCACTGGGTTAATACACAATGTATTATTTCAGTTATATTATCATATCTGTTTTATAACATGCTTTTATAATTGAGATAACAGAGTTCACTGTTAAGTAAATAAAGCAATTACAAATATTCAGCAGTTTCACTATTCATGTGTTGCATTTTCTATGAAAACAAATGTCTTAGTCATCATGTTTAAGTTTTTTGATTTTGCTCTCGTGGCGGGAGATCTCATGCTGTAATCTATCGATTTCCTTCTTGTGATGGTCAATCTCTTCCTGGTGGTGTCTTCTCAGAGCAGACAGCTGTTCTTGCTCTTTTCTCCTGTGAAGGCGATACAAGGAGAGAATAAGTCATGAAGAAATGGTTTAAGTTGCTTTAAACTGTTCAATTCATTAAAAAAAAATAGTCAAACACTGAGAGTGAGAGACTCAGCTAATGCCCAGTAAATATCAAGTATGAGGAATTATATAATTATTACAATAAGATCAAGCAAAACCACTTACTTGAAGTACATCTCCTCTTCAGCGGCCTGTTTCTTGCCGAACGCACCTCCTGCCTGCCTCACCGCACC
The DNA here is from genome assembly GCA_903798125.1 of Danio choprae. Lineage (NCBI taxonomy): Eukaryota > Metazoa > Chordata > Actinopteri > Cypriniformes > Danionidae > Danio > Danio choprae. The sequence continues at coordinate 4,744,079 of CAIGQW010053273.1, read as the reverse complement.
TCCACCACCACCTCCTTTCCCAGCACCTTTACCCAGTTCACCTAACTTTATTAGAGAGAGAGAGGAGGTTGCACAAGACAAAACAATGTAGTCAACAAACTAGTAATTAGTAACTGATAGGTTGACAAGCACAGTATATATAATATATAATATTATGCTGTATTGTAATAGCAAGTTTTGCTGATGAAGCAGGAAGTTTGTAGAATTTTCCTGAATGTAAACAAAGGGTCACAACACAAGGGCACCCTGAAATCTATTTATTGCGTAAAAACGGTCCGGTGTTGACATATTTTGATAACGTAGTATTTTAAACGTAAAAATAACATATGATGATAACATTAAGACAAAGACCAAGCTGACGGAGTACTTGAGAACAGATTGCGAGTCACACTGCGTGTTACATAGCATTAGAATTACAGTAAAAATTATTTTGCCTTTAGGGGGCTACGGAAAGTCACTGGGCGAAATATCATATAAATATCTACCTGGTCGGACGACATCCTGATCTGCGTTGTTAAAAACTTCCTGATATTGCTATTCAGAAACCTAGCCATTTTTTTCAGGTGGCGTTAACACATGCACTGACATGAGCGTGAGCGGCTGTCTGTAACGTCGACTCAAAACAGGAACGTACCATTACTGTAGCAATATAGGTGAGCGTTGTGTATACACATTAACATTCGCTATTACCCAGAAGTAAGTAATTTTTGTTAATTATCTATAGTACGTCGACATATTATTTCAGATTTATTACTAAAACAGCTGGAACTTATAGGATGTTTGGAGTTTTTTTATATTATAGTGGTACACTCGTCAGTCCCTGATCAGACGTGCTCTGGGCTCAGTTGACGACACATTACACTGCATTGCTCTCTCTCAATCTGCCGGTTTATAGAATAACTCTGTACCCATAAAATGATTATGATTATTAGAGCAATTAATGAACCTACAAAAATACCAAAATTGTTGTGACAGTCTGTTTTAATTTTAGTGATGCAAAAATTAATCTTTCCAGTCGAATCACTACAGAAGTCAAAAGACATTCCTTGTGGGTTAAGCGTGATCCCACTGCCATTTCACAAAGTACTCGTACAGTTTGGGGCTAATATTCAACAGGTGGCCTTTTCATTGACTCTTCAAACCTTCACTACGCCGCTCTGAGCCTTTAACATGTCGTTCAAAGTAAAATTCTCAACATTTTTTACAAGATTGTATGGCAAATTTAACAGCCAACCGAAACCTCATAAATTTCAACCAGTAAAACTCTGATACCATTCAGGGATTAAATTCTACAAGGAAAGAGCAGAGGGAAATGTGACAGTCATGTTTCCACACATTCTCTTTGCAACATCTCGCACACTCAGGCACAGAGAGAAAATGTACTAAATTATAAAACAAGATTTGTAAACTACTCATTCAATATTTTAAATCACACGTGCCCTTGTAGAGTGCTCACATTTCACAAAAAAGTAAATATTTACACTACTCCTTTTTGGTTTTAAAAGTAAAAAGAACAAAAAATTATTTCAACATTTTAGTTGGCCTTATTTAGCCATACGAGTTCAGAACAGTGGTCTCATTGGGTGGTTCATAACATCTAAATTCTCATTCCTGTTATTTTATGTACACATGGCTCTCATTATTACGAGATCTCTTGGTTTCATATGATGCTGGGTTCTCCTCTGTGATGTTTTCACCTCTCTAACTAAATGGATGGGTGTAACAATCTGGAGGGGACAATTCATCCTTTAAAATGAATAAATTAAAAGACAAATTAAAAGAGAACAGCTGCAAAAGGCATACTGAAACAAGCAAACTTAACACAAGTCATGACCATCTTATCTCCAATGAAACCAACACAAGACAACCAACTTTTTCATACAGGCCGATAACAAACAAATGAAAAACTCAAACACTTATGAATGGAAATTTAAAAAATGGGAAGGACAGAAAAACAGGCATCAAAATCAGAGTGCCAGTAGAGGCCGGCGGAGACCCTTTCTCGGGGGAGCAAGAGGTGAACGTGGCCCCCCCTTGAAAAGCCGTCAGTCCTGCTTGGGTCCAGTGAGGGCTCGGAGGCGCTCTAGCAGGGGAGGATGAGAGTAATGCCACATGGAAAAGAGCCAGTCTGCTACAGGGAAGCCTAGGTTGTCCTTGTTGAGCTTAATGAGAGCAGAGTACAGCTCAGACGATCGGCCCATACTGCGCGCAAATGCATCTGCCTGAAACTCAAACCTCCGGCTCAACACAGTCATACAGAACGACAGCAACTGCAGCAGAAAAAAAAAAAGGTGAACATGGATCAAGTGTGAGCGAGACAATTATGGATACATTTGAGAATCATATTTTTTTGTTTATTTATAATAAGAGATCAAAATGTGCCTCTGATTCTGAAAGGCAGCTAAATAAAATGACAGGTAACTGAAACGATTATGGTTTGAATAACTGATTTAATGAATAGCAAATTATAGTTGTTTAGTAATATAAATGGCACATATGCTTAAGTTTAAGATTTTTAATTAATACTCCAGCTCTGTTGAATATTCAGAAATAATTTTCTGTATTTCTATTGTCCGGTAAAACTTCAGGTCACAATTCACGGTATTAAAAAATCATTAAATAACAATACTAGCTTAATAAACTACTAATTAGCCGCTTATTAATAGTTAGAAAGCTAGAGGTTGGGTTTAGATTTTGAGTAGGATGATTGATGCAGAATAAGATCACACTTAATAACCACTAATGAACATTTCATATCTTAACAATAGGTCGGTAATAAGACAGTAGTTAATAGCATGAATTGTGACCTAAAGTGTTACTTTTCTACTACACGAAACAGTTTCTGAGTGTAAATATTAGAGTACAGGTTAGCATGTGCTCAGCTAGCAAGAGGAAAGAGGGTGGAAAAAGCAAAATGACAATGTTACCTCATTGTAAGGTGAGAAAATGAACTGAAAGATGATCATCAGCCCGATAAGAGTGGGCTGGGTGTCATGAAAACCAAATGCCATAAAGAGCTCTTTTCGACCAATCAGGACAGCAAAAAGGAAGAAGCACAGGAAGGAGTTCATCTGTAAAGAAACAGATATTATTATAGATATGTTCTTAAAAAAAAAACAACAACAAAAAAACCCACACTAAAACAAGAATGTTTTCACCAGCTACTGTAAAGGCTGAACAGATTCTACCTGCATAACATGCACAGATGGAGAAAACAACATTGCAGAAATCAATGTGAAACGCTAAAAACACTTCCTCTGTGACAAACTGATAGTTAAATGGATGGGTCAGCAAATAATAACTAGTTACTTTACTCACCCCCTCAAGCCATCCAAGATGTAGGTGACATTTTTGTAGAGCGGTAAAGAAGATTTTTAGATGGAACCATTGTGCTATGGTATTTTTATAAATGGAGGTCAGTGGTTGCCATCATTTTGAGATTCAAATAACATATTTAAAACAAATCAATTAGTGCCAACGGCTCCTGACGATGCACTGAGGTCTTATGAAGTGAAACGATCACTTGGAGCAATATATATATATATATATATATTCATCTTAAACTCTTCTTAACCTTTCTATGTAAAAAAAAAAAAGTCACATGCATCTCAGATGGTTTGAGGATTGATAAGTGAATTATCAAAAAAAATCAATTTAAACTATCCCTTTAACAGTAAGTTACAAGGCTTTAGGAATCCATAACAATGGAGCTCAATCACACATACACACACACTCACCTGGCTGATGACAATGTTTTTGACAGTATGGCCTAGT